>MU226634.1:923922-947534 GCA_018584345.1 Thuja plicata | reverse complement strand
ATCATTAGACAGTTACATTTTCTGACTGTGTAGAGGAACAGTCATGACCAAAATGATCAAAACTACTTTCATCCTTGCACAAGCTATTCCAAACTTCAAGTAAAATGAGCAATATGCTATATCAAATAATTCATATTCATAGTAACCATTCAAAGGATCATTTTTTCAATGAACCCTCTAACTGTACCCCTGCGACAGAGAAAGGAAACCTCAAAATAGAGAAAGGAAACTTAGTAAAAGCAGTCTATGCCATTGTTTGTGAGGGTATAGTCATTATAAGTGCCTCTCAAACCTCTCCAAACATGTAAGATTGTCTTTAAATAATTTATTGATCTCTTCTAAACATTAACCAAATCAAACCTACATTTGAATCCACACACAATAACCCCAAAATGAAGGGTTTTGTATCCTCTAATGAATCTCAATCACTTGTAATGCATGGACAGTCAAACCAGTAGTCTCCAAAGCATTCAATAAGTGATTGGATTGTGTTTAATACACACCAAAGGACCAGTTGTATGAAATTTTCAATCACATAGCATTTCACTGTTGTATGACTGGATTGTGCAAGAATAGTTAACATTAAACAAGGAGAAAACTCCTCAACACATCTTGGAAACCATTGAATTAAATAATAAATGAAACCTAACACCAACACTATTACTTTCATTTACTTCTACCAGGAATAAAGCATTTAATCCATTCAACATTACATATAATCATTAGACAGTTACATTTCCTGACTGTGTACTAGAGGAACAGCCACGACCAAAATGATCCAAACATTTGGAAATAGTGAATCGATATCCTTGAGCACAAACACCAATAACATCAAATAATGGAGATAGAGCATGGGCTAGGGCACAACACCAGTAGAATGTAGTCATCTCAGTGAGCATTCATGATCAAATAAAATGCAATGCATTTGAAATTTGCTATCAAATATGATGCCAGAGGCTTGAAAGACATTTCCCATCAAAGATACCAATCAAAGATGAAGAAATCACATACCTTCTCTCACGCTCAGCTTGCACAAAGGAAGATTTGATAGCTAAATCTTCCAAATACGACATGAAGAACATGCCATTGGTTCAGTTTAGCATGTTATTATCATATCAGATAAAGTATGTTTAAGAATTGTTAGTAAGGATAGGAATAGTGGAGATTGTAGAAATATCCCTTTAACCGATTAGGAGTGGTTGGGGAAGTTAAGAGGAAAGTTTTCAAACATTCATATTCACTTATTGAATGATTTGGAGACTACTGGTTTGATTGTCCATGTGTTACCAGTGACTGAGATTCATTAAAGGATACAAAACCCTTCATTTTGGGTTATTGTGTGTGGATTCATCCGCTTTAGCCAGGAAGATCAAGAAGATGGGCAGGAGGACATTGTGGTAGAAGAAGTATTTAAAGAAGCAACAGGAAGCAATAGAAAAGTTTTTAGGAGTTTGGAACAACATCTCAGAATCCATGAACGGTATGGGTAAGGTGACCTTCATTCTTGGCCGTGACCTCAATGAAACATTGGATATGGCTGATAAGAAGAAGGGTCACTTGTTCATAGTGTTCCTTGAGGGAAGGGGGATTGTGAAATACTTGTTATCACTATATTGTATATTTCCAATATGTTTGGATGTAGGGTAGACTAGGAGAATGAAGGATCACTCACTGATTGCATGATAACCTAGTTTTGAAGGGTCACTGGTTGAGGGGACAGTCAAGGTCTAGATGATTGGGCCATTGGAGGACCCTAGTTCTTTATATTAATTTCTATTCAAATTGGAAGCATGGATTTCTTGTGAATTATCGGCTGCTATGTACCCTACAAATGGATCCGTAAATCTGCATATACTTCTCTAGGGTTGTAAGCCACTTAGGGATCAAAATAGAGAAACTAAATAAAAATCATTCTTTGTCCTATTTATTTTTAACAAAGTATCAACTATCAATGATACAAAAAATTTGATGCCCTAAGATATCAATACAAATGGCACCTAGCTAGAAGCTCACGGGCTGTCCATTTGATAACCATAGTAAACATTTCAAAAAAAAGGATATCCTTGAGCATAAGCACCAATAACATCAAATAATGGAGTTAAAGCACAGGCTAGGGCATGACACTAGTAGAATGTGATCATTTCATTGACAGCAATATACAATGGCATCATTAAACACATATGCCAGTAATATCAACAAATGTGAATCCAAACATTTGAATACAGTGAATCAATATCCTTGAGCACAAGCACCAATAACATCAAATAATAGAGATAAAGCACTAGCTAGGGCATGACACCAGTAGAATGTGGTCATTTTAGAGAGCAAATCCCTCAACAATAAAATGAAATGCATTTGAGTATGATGCCATAGGCTCAAAAGATGAAGAAATCACATACCTTCTCCCGTGCTTAGCTGTCGCTCCTTTTCTCCCGCTCTCCAATCAAAATGAAAATGATGAGGCTATTTCACTTTTTTTTTTAATGTATACCCCGAATCTGTTGAAGTTTTGATGGTCAATTAAACACCCATTGGCATACTGACATCATCAGGGCCTATTACAAAAAAAAAAACAAATTCGTAAGAAAAAGTTACCCGTCAGAAACTTCTGTCAAAATTTGGCCCCAAATGTAGTAGTGTTTGTAGCTCAGGACTTGTATCCTTCTTAGGCATATCAAGTATCTTTCTCCATTCAGCCTCACTCTTCCTCTCTAGTTAAAGTAGATGTCCTTGAAGCACTTGGTATGCTCTCAACATTGGTGAGAACCTTTTGGAGTGATTCTTCATCATCTCTTCAATTTCCTCAATTTTAGATTCGGGAGGCATAACAAATACTAGGGCTCTTTCCCTAATATCTTTCTCAGAGTGTAAAGAAAATTTTCATTTTGTTGATAATTTACCTTGATGTTCTTTTGGCATATTATCTGCTAATTGTATTAAAAGATATTTGAATATACACATCATTTTGATAATTTCCTCTTCAATTTTATTTTAATCCTCAGGATCCAATGTTAGCCATCTCTTAATCTTTCTATCATTTACTATTCCTGATTTGACAATTGAAGCACATACTTCATCATTTGTTTCAGGAATCTTATTATTTTTGGAAAGATTTATCCTGTTTGGTGTCCTCAATGTCTTCCCTAGTTTTGAGGAACTTTCTTCTTTTTGTTGGTCCCCTTTTCTATGTTTGAGGTTTCCTTTTGTAGGTCCTCACTTGACCTTTCTTTATTAGTGAAGGAATTGCATCATTTTTTTTTTGACTCCTGGTCCTTGTAGAAAAAGTAGTCCTAGGATTCTTTGCTAGTGGAGGTAGTGGTGTATCTGACTCTGTGGACTTTGACTCACTCTCCTTCTCATCTTTACCGATGGGTGATTGACCCTCAGTTCCTTCTTTTTCTTCATTTTCCTCTTCATTCACTGATATCTTTTTCTTCAAGTTCTTAGCCATTTTGTCTTTCTTCCTATCAATCTTCTTCACAACTAAGCCAGTTTTAATCCTTTCTTTGGCTTCCTAATAAGTTCCAAACTTAGGTTTTTTTTTAACTAAGGGCTCATTTATCAATGCCTCAATAGAATTTGATGCTTGATCTATGTTCACCTCATAGTCAAGTGGAGCTAGATATGCTATCCATGGTACAACTGACTTGATGTATGTCTAGTCAGTGTCTACCATAAAAAAAAATGTCAGTCTTGAAATTTTCTATTAACTATTCTGGAATCCTTACTCTCTTCTACATTCTATCTTTGAATTGAGAAAAGTATTCATTCATGACTGATTTAAAATTATATCCTAGTGATTTAATGAGCTCACTAATCTGTATGGTCATTGGTCTTGTAGTGTCCCATTTGAAATTTCCTATGGATGGGAAGGATACACGGAAATCGGTTATAGGATAAACGGTAATAGCATGTAGATCTTTGTATATTCTAATTGTCTGAGTAGTAGATCTAAAAAATCCAACTGCAATCCCTTCTTAAAAATCTTGTATGTTGTATCAAGTGCTCTAGATGCAATGTTGTTCAACCTACTAACCTGAAAGAACTTGTATCCTAAGACACAAGCTCCAAATTTTAGTTCAACATCATTGATGGTGGATACTTTTAGTCCTCTTCCATCTCATGTTTTTCTTGTATTCTTCTCAATTTCAAATTTAGGCAGGTGTTTTAGTGCCTTTACCTTATCGGTTATAGGATAAATGGTAATAGCATGTATGACATCCTTATTTATCAGTTTAGTCTCATCAAGCCATATCATTTGGTCATGTATCCTGCTTAGTACTAACCGAATCCATTCAGTCTTGAACTCCTTCTGGAACCCTAGGTAATTTGTGAGCCCTTTTACCTCAATGTGATTGTCCTCTTCCTTGATAGTGCTATCATTTTTGCAAAGCTTCTTGAAATCTTGCTCAACTTCCAGGTCTCCTATTTCTGCTATCTTGTAGTGTATATCCGCTTGCACATCTTCGATGAGAAAAACCCTAGCTAGTATTTTGGAGAATGCACCAGCATTGTCGAGTTGTGAAGCAACCTCAGGACATATATTGTAGTGAGGTTCCTCACAGGTTTAATTCTTGATTAGGTTGACCTTATTCATCTTATCATTCTTGAGCTTAGAGGTTCTTGATGTAGTTTCCATCATTTCTAAAATTAGGGATTTTTACCATTAATGAAAATAGAGTTCTCGGTTATTTCTATTACTTACTTCAACCTTTGTAGCTATTAGGAATCTGTTTGGAGTGTTGTGAACTGGGTTGGAGTTTCTTTGGAATGTTTTCACTTCATGCTCTATTTTTTCTATGTGTCTTTGCTCTGGTCATTGTGTGGAAAATGAAACCCTTTCATCATCTATTTATAGACTTTCCTCTAAGTCAATTCATTAATGCTCAACCACTTCTCAGTGTGTGAAGATGGAGTCTTCGGGTGATACACAATAACATTCTCGATGATAACGTGATTCTTTGAGGTAGGTGTTAACTTGTCATGTTCACCTATAGATTTTGATGTATGATGAAAACAAATTTTTTAACTCACATGATTACCGACGGATCTCAGTTTACACTAACAACATTGACTTTTATATGTTAACCAACGATTCTCGGTAAGTGTAGGCAACTTTAGCTTTGTATGTAAATTGATGCATTTTGGTATGTATTGACTGATGAGATTGAATTCATAGAATCATAACAAGTAATACCATTGTGCATCTTTGATCATGATGATTTGGCATATTAACTATGTATAATGGAACTGATGCAAAATATAACTTGGTATAATGCAGTTCTATACTTACTTATTCTACTTAGGTGGGGGTGGTGATGTCACCAGATCCATTGGATAAGGTGTCACCAATTGTATTTCTTGGTCCAGCTTCATCAGTGTTTGTAGCTTTCCTCCATATTTTGTTTCTCATCTTCCCTATGTCTTCAATGGTGTTTCCATTGGCAAAGGTGATGGTATCTGTCATTGGATCTCTGGAGTCTTTCTTTAGATGACCAATTGTACGATAGTGTAGACATGCCATTCTGGGGTTAGTACAACTCCTAGAATTTCTTTCCCACTATCTCATATAGTTTGCATAAATGTGACCAAATCTTCCACATGCTATACAATTTGCCCATGTATTGTAATCCCAAACATATTGGTTACCGAGTCTTTTCAGTTGATAAGTGTTTTATTGATCTTTAGGCTTCTATGCCTACATTTTCTTCTTCTAGCATTCAAGAGATGTGTTCCCATGCATTTTTAAAGTAGGACACTATTTTTCCATGTAGGTTTCCTTCTTTGGTTGTTTCACCTCATATTTACATTCATAATATTTATGTCCTTTCTTGTTACATTTATAACAAGTTCCTATGAATGAAAGTGTGGATTTAGGAATACCTTTCATTTTTCTCCTGCAAATATTTGATGTGTGGCCTTGCCTTCCACGGTGATTTCATGTCAGCTTTCTTGGTCTTGGATTTGCATAGACATTCTTTGGATCAGCTTGGTTGGGTGATTCTCCATTCTCTGTATAGCCTAGTTTAGTGTTTTTATTGGCTCTCCTTTGTCCATCAAGAAAATTATCCATCATTTTGTTACTTTCTTCAACTCTCTTGATTATTTTGTTATGTTGTTGCAGAATTATTACTTCTTGTTTCAACTTTTCATTTTCTTCTCTTAGCTCACGGATAGCTTATATTCTTTCAACGAGTTATGTATTCATTCTATTTTCCTCTTGAATCATAAGAATAATCTGATTTGTGATCTCATGATGATGTTCTATAAGTCTTTGTATTTCTGACTCTTTATCTTGTAGCTCTTCAGTTATCTTCATCATGTCATCAATAGCTAGTGTTCATTCTTACTCATCTTGTCTAGCATTGTTCATGACATCAATCATTCTTACCATCTGTGTCTCTTAATTGATTTGCATAGATTTTAATTTTATATCTAGATGTTGATTGATCTCATTCAGACTTGTGATGCTTTCTACTGATGTGTCTGATGCTTTTCTAGTAGTAGATCCTGAAGACTCGAATAGATCTGGTATCTCTTCCTCATGGTAACCTATTTCATAACATTGATATGCCATAATATTTCTTTCATCTAGCAGTTGTCTCATCTCTATTATAGCTTATTTATACTTCTCATAGAAGATATGAATTTCTATCTTCTGATTCTCAATACTCTTGTCAAGCCTATACTGCTCCATTTTATGATCTTTTCTCTTAATTTTAAAAATTTTCCAAATAAGGGATCTAGCTCTGATACCAATTGTTGGAAATAATGCGAAGTGTTTACTTAGAGGGGAGGGGCGAACCAGTACTTCTAAAACTTTTAGTTAATTAACCTTTAACCTTATATAATCAAATCTTTGCTTTACTGATCATATATGATGTTCTTTCTTTATGAATGTGATATCAATTCATAATCTTAATTGTATGTATACATTCATAGAAACATTCATGAAAGTAATTTACACATAACACAAGATATGGTAATGCAGAAAACCCCTATTAGAAGGTAAAAACTGTGGTAGGGATGGCACCCACAAAAACTTCACTATCTGCAGATTGGAAGGGGTTGGTTAAGTCCCACAATTTGATTACATCTAATGATCTACCATATTAGGAGTATTATGTGGAGACTAGTTAAGGTCTACTCTGTTAATATCTTTAGCAAAGTTGTTTAGTGTGCACTCGCTTAAGATATTTACAATAGGATTGTTAAATCCACTTTTATTAAAAGGATTTCTTCTATTTAATACACTTGTTAGAATGAAGACAAAAATAATCATTAACCTGAGTGTACCCAATCTACAAATTTTTATTACAAATCCATTCAAGATTACATGTTGAAAGTATCACCTAATGTGATTGATTAATAGCTTTGCTACTTGATAGCCTTGGTTTATTGTTCTTGATAACCAAATTCATCTTTTGTTGTTTAGCTTCTTGAAACTCTTAGTTTGATCCATAGATGTGCTCGTTCACTACAATCATCTTCTCATCCATCTTGCATGAATGATTACAACATCTATTTATAACATATATTGACCTAATTAAGGTTTGTGTATTATAAAACTAACTCTATGATCAAAGGTTTACAAATTCACCTTGATCTCCTAGTTTGTATGTTTTTAATCAGCTACACTGATTAAAACAATTACAATTATGTTTCTTTTTCCTAAAGAAATAGATTTTAAAAAATAAATATATAATATAACTATTTTATCTGACGTGGAAGTCAGATCCACTTTTCTCACGATATAACTAAATTTCAATGTCTAATGCTCGGTTTGCTCTGAAATCAGTTTGACTGTCTTTTTGTGTTCCTTTGTTGAACTTTCTGTTGGGTTCCATTTCTCTGTCAGGTTCCTTTGTTTCTTCTCTTTTGGTTTGAAGTGTAACCATCTTGTTGGGTACCTCTATATCATCTTTAGTTTTCACTTTTAGTTTGCACTGCAAAACTTGTGTCATTGAGTTTCCCTTTACTTAGCACTTTCATTCTAAACTAAAACATGAATTTTGGTGTAGTGTAACTTATGGTTCATAACAACTATTTTCTCTTTTCATACTAATGGAAAAACTCATGTTATCACTATTTTGTAACCAGTCTTGACCAAAAGAACTATAACATATGCCAAAAGTAGGATCAAGCCAAGAGACCTTAGATATAAGATCCCTACTCATCCTTTTTATACATCTCCATGCTCACATGCTCCAAAAGTTTGTATGGTGTCCATATACTTCTATTAGTCTTCCATGTACATGTGATAACCAGTCTGTGTGAGACTTCAACTGAAACATATGTTAACATCAATGACAAAA
This sequence comes from Thuja plicata, assembly GCA_018584345.1. Taxonomy (NCBI): domain Eukaryota; kingdom Viridiplantae; phylum Streptophyta; class Pinopsida; order Cupressales; family Cupressaceae; genus Thuja; species Thuja plicata. The sequence continues at coordinate 939,219 of MU226634.1, read as the reverse complement.
AATGATTGTCAAAACCTCTAAGAAAAACAATTCCAACAACATTATGTTTGCAAATTAAAAAATCCTTGTATGGTCTTAAACAAGAACCAAGATTATGGTATTCAAGGATAGACTCATACCTACAGAAGAAAGGTTTTTCAAGAATTCAATCTGATCCAAATCTCTTTATAAAAAAGATTAGATAAGGATATCTTTATCGTAGTTATCTATGTCGATGACCTTATCTATATAAGGAATAATTCATCTTTAGTTGAAGAGTTTAGAAAAACCATGATTACTAATTTTGAAAGGATAGATTTGGGACAAATGCACTACTTTCTTACTATAGAAGTATGAAAAACAAAGATGAAATCTTTATCTCTCAAAAAAAGTATTCCTCAGATATCCTACAAAAAATTTAGATTAAGAGTTGCAAACCAGTTGCAACACCTATTGAAGGTGTGGTGCAGGGGCACCAAAGACACTCACTACAACCATAAGACCATGAAGACCATAAATACATTCAATGAAGATCAGGGGAATGACATGCACAATCAAATCCCTAAGGAGATCAATTGGAAAGTCTTTGAGCCTACAATAGCTTTCAAATGATGTAATAAATCAATAAGTTTGAAGCGTCCTCAATAGGACCAATTGTCATTATAAGTGGACCAATAGTGTCCAAGGGATTCAAGGTATTTCTTAGGAGTTAGGAGTTATTAGAATAAGTCTCCAAGGTGTTTGAAGACCTTAGGAGTTTATATTTACAAGTTTTAATTAGTTCTAAGTCATTTTCAAAAGTTTAAGAATTTGTATTTTCAAATGTAATGGCTATATGGTCTTTTAGAGGGAAATGGGGTTTTTGATCATTTTAGGCCTTAACTAATCAACCCAATGACCAAAGTTTGTTGATATGGTTATATTAAGTTTATATATTGTATGAAGAAGTCATCATACGGGCAGAGAATTCTAGATTGTATGGACAGTGACTAGATAATTCAATAAGACTATTTCTCAACATTTTGGAGATTTGTATGTTGTGCTTCATGAGAGTTTTGATTGGAATGAGTTTGAAAAGAATCTAAAATACATTAGGAGGTAATATCAAACAGTTTGAATGTTTTTAAATTCATTTTATATTATTGTCTTTCCATTTGCAGCGTAATAGCACTATTCTTGTACAATTTAAATAAAAGCTTGAGTTTTTTTATGAACACTAACCGTTCCATGGACTCAAAGGCCTAGAATCTATGGAATGTAACTTTTTTAACATTTTATCATAGTCCTTTAATCAATCATATGAATTTTTTTTGAAAGGAGACGGTGATCACGGTCAACAATAGAGGAAAAATATTGAATTTGATGGCATCGGTATTACAACAAGTGATCTAGTCAAGTAAGGGGTGCATTTTATGATTTGGGATGTCTTATAATGTTTATTGATGGGTGAAACAAGTCCCTGTTGTTCCTAGGAGTGTTTTGAAACAAGATATTTGAGAAGCCCTGTAATCAAGGGTTTGGAACACCCAAATTGGGGATTTTGATGTTTGAGGGGATTTGGGATTAATTCCTTTTATAGTTGTGCATTTGGAGTCATAATAAGGAACTATTGAGAATCTGGAGGCTTGGGAGTGAAGGAAACATATACTTCCTTTGTTAATTTACTAATTTTTATTCATTTTTGGAGTCATAGGGTGTGAAAAATAGTATATGCTCCAAAACAACAATAGTAAAACTTTTGATATGTTAAAGTACAAGATAGAGGGTGTCAGAATAATTTATTAGTTCCTTTGATGTGTTGGAAACTTTTGGAGTTAGGGTATTAAGAAGGTTGTTGCAGGGCTACTAGACTAGCTATTAGGCCTCTGGGATAGTTTGGAGGGTTGGGTACCTTTGGGTTGCAAATAACTTTAAAACCTATAAAATCCTCTTGAATGCAATCTATAGACATCATTCATTTCATCTTGGTCATTGGGGGAAGTCTATACAAGTTTGAGTTCATTGGAAGCATTTGGGGATTAGGGGAAATAATAGTTAACCTTCAAAAACTTGTAATCTTATAGTTGGGCTATTCATCCACCACCCTTACCTCTGCATCAAGTTGGACTTAAATTGTCTACTTTAGATGTGTCAGATCTAGTGAACCCCACACTATATAGACAACTGATTCAAAGTTTGATACAATGCTTATGACCTCTAAAATTTTAATTTAATTGTTTTTTTTTTACATCATAAGTTACTAATCATACATTTATGAAGTTAACAATACATACATAATGACATTAAGGTTCGTAGAGCTCTGGTACTCCCCAGGTTCCCTAACATTGTTACTGACAACATCAACTAGTCTATTAAAATGATGTTCTTACTAACTTATTTCTAGGTTCAATCCCATTACATAAAATACATGTTCATAACCTATTCAATTACTTCTTTTCAATGCATTTCATTCATGAATCAACCTACTAACATATTAATTTTTCCTTTAAATGAATAAGGTAAAGAAGGGATTGTTTTCTTAAATATAAATCATCCTTTTGAATCGTGCATGTCAATCATTCATATGTCTAAGTAACAATTAATTATTTGTCATTCTAACATATTGATTTATTCCTTTCTTATATCAAATTAACACAATAACATTCATACATTAATGAATCATCATAATATTAACTTTCCTTATTAATTGACATTCATTCAAAAGTTTGATAAAGACATGAAAATATTTTATTCCTTTTCAAAGTATAAAAATTATATAATAAAGTTCTTTTCCCCCTTTATTTTCTCCTAAAGCTACCCTTCCCTTTTACAATAATTGAAATACATCATATAATTATTACACTCATTTCCTTTCATGAGGTCATAATTGTATGAACATTCACACATTACAAATGATAAACACAATGGAAAGTTCTTCATCTATAAATATGAAGGAAGCATTTGCAAGGATCATCCAAATAATCATTAAAAATACCTAGATAGAGGAAGATTTATCTCCCCAACCATGTGGATCCAAAAAGGTCCACCCCCCTATCCTAGGAAATAGAAACCAAGGTCCACGCAAGTAGGTGTTAACTAGGATACTCCCAAGGTGGTGGAAACTTTCCCCAAAACATACCATAACTGAAATTACACAAACGACCACAAGGACTACCATAGGAATGATTACAATAGTATGAATCTAATCTAGGTTTATCGGTGAGTGTCATCACATATCCCTCACTCCTTGGGTTATCTAGGTACCAACCATGTTGGGCCCCAACCCCCGATTAGGCACATGCAAAACCGAACAACTTTCATTAGGACAAGGTGGTTCGATTGTGCCAACATATAGGAACCTTCTCCTAATTCAATCCCTAGCCTGTACTAGTGCAAATGGAATGGGAGAGCCATAAATTTATCTTATTTATTGTGTAATCAGCTCCATCTGAATAAGTTTTATTAATGTTTTCACTTGATTAAGATAACTCAATAGTGGATTATCCTTGTACTAGCCACTTAGGGCCCTGACCCCACACTATGATCCACTCACCTAGTATAATTAGGTTTTGTAACCCCAAAAAAGCATAAAAAGGACATAAAGAATCTATATTACAGTATAAATAAAGTCATAACAATGCCACAATATCGAATGATTGAGTTTAGAAGACTATTAGTTCTAGACTCAGTCAGGATGACCTAATAATTTGTTCTCCAAGGAATCAGTAAAATAACTTATATTATTCAATACAAATGATAAACATCTATGTTCTTTAAATAGAAATACAAAAGGATTGTTTAGATTTTAATGTTGATGATGATAATCATTATCCAAATCTAGGCCAGTGCCTAATCGAGGGAAAAGAGTCAGATTAAATATACCCTCACATAAATATATTAATGAAAACACACATGGAACTCAGATGAAATTCCTTACAAACCATCTTCTCATTCCCATACCCATGTATTAGATTATTATACTAATATTTATCCCTTTGCAACTACTTTTAAGAATTACTCCCTCCTTGAAAGAAACTTAAAAATAATCCCACAGTTACCTTATAACCAGTGTATTTAAAATGAATTAAAGATTTAATAAACAAGAAATAAACACAAATACATGAATAAATCATAGATCTGAAACCAGAACTTCCACTGTAATTTATTAAAATATCTCTGCTCAATACATTTAGAATGACAAAAAGTTTAAAGCTAGAAAAAATTCATAAATCTTTGTCGCAGTTGTGAATTCACCATCCTTTACAATAATTTACATCTTTCTAATTATAATTTCCACTAACCACCTTGGAAAACTTGAGAGAAACCAGATGCAACAATATTTAGAGCTCAAAAAAGGCAAAGCACTAGAAGAAAAAAACTGTTATACTTTCAGTCGATGGAGAAATAAAACTTGATCAACAATCATTTAATATATTTTCAAATGACATCTTTGTCTGCAGATATTCAGGATAACTTTGTAAAGTTACTAAGAGATATAGTGACCGCCAATACAAGCTAAATTACACTATTATTGATGATAATTACCCTCCCTATGCTCAATGATCAAGTGCCATGTGTCATTTGTTTCTCATCTACTACATTCAATATTGTTGTTGTTGGCTTTAACTACTCAGGCTCTAGTGTTGTTTCTTCAAATGATCACATCAGTTCATTAATGGCTTTGAGATAATAACCTGAATCCATGGCTAGTGAAACCCTCTATGCAAATTCAAATATTCAAATAATACTGTCTACAACGGTCACTTTGGTGTGGACTCAAAATTAACGGCTGAGATAAAACCTTTTCATAAATTTAAAACACCACCGCAAATATTTTTTAACTACCTGGGCTTTCCAATGATATCCTTGGATAGGTAGAAGCCTTTCACAATGCCTTTATCATTAGATATTGATCACTTTCCTTTTAAGGCTTCATGCCAACCACATGATCCTCTTGAACTTTCCTGAACTTTACTTTACCCTTTGCACATAATAGGACCCATCTTAGACACATGGCAGAAAGGTGCAATGCCTTGATGATTTGATAGACTGCGTCTTTCTTCTAAGGCTTTGCAATGACCATGAGATGAAAAATTACTTGATCAATCTTTACCTCTTACTGATTTTAGCCTGTAACTCACCTTTAACCAACCTTTAATCCTGGGTGACTAAAATCCTTTGTATCTATAAGTCACTAGATATTTTCCCTAACTCTGCTTACATCGCGAGATTTGAAGATAACCATAAGATCAAGATCAGATCAACGATCGTTGTATAATTTCCAAATGAAAATGCCTAACACAAATTTATCTAGTGATCTAGCGACAGTTACAAGATCAAGGTTCAATCGACCGCCACAATCTTTACTCAACAAACTCTACACTTAACATTTCTTAACTTTCTTGACTATGATTTGATCTAAAGATTAAGAGATAACTGAGATCTCTGAATCGTTGAACACTTGACTAATCCTAGAGTTTATTCAGAGAATTAGCATCATCCACAAGATCATCTTTCAATCTATGGTCCAAATCTTATCCTTTCAAAAATCAACTTGTCCTTACTTGACCCGAGTTCTATTTGGAGACTCAGTGACTATGTAAATCTCTAAGTCTCTGAATACTTTTCATAAACTTGGTTTAGCTAGAGTTCTAGCACAAACCATTGATCTTGAATTTGATCTGTGGCTATGATTTAATCTCAGAAAATCCTACGTTGTCTAGAACTTAACTTAGCCTGACCCTGGATCTATGTAGAGATTCAGAGATAAACGAGATTGCTAAGTCTCTAAAACATTTCTTGACCCATGAGTTTATCTAGAGACTTAGCGACAACAACCGATTTTGGTCTTGATACTGAACACATGTCTTCATCCTAGCCCATTACCACTGGATCACCAAAACAAATTTGAATTATTGAATTTATCTTGAGACTTAGTGAAAGTGCTAGATCTTTGTTTTTATTAACGGTCATGATCATGTCCATGCAAACCAAACATGTCCTTTGAACTAACCATGCTCTGACTCTGAGTCTATCTCGAGATTCGGAGATAACTAAGATCTCTAAATCACTAAATGATTTGACTAACTCAAGTTCTATTCAGATATAATGCGCACACCACAAGATCTAAATCATATCAATGGTCTATATCTTTCCCTTATCAACTCAGCTCTTAACTTTATCTTGATTTAAGTCATCTGGGGATTGTGCGACTGAAGAAAAATCATGAACTCAGATAGTTAATCCTTTACCCACAATAGAATTTGGAGATTACGTGCAAGGAGGCATCATTGAAGTACTAATTTTTACTTGACCATAATTTTCTTTAACCTGGTTTTATTTTGAGATTACGCGACAATGCAATCTCTAAGTCACTAGATGCATTACTTAACCTTGAGTCTATTCGGAGATCACTCACCAACCACATGCTGAGATCTTGATCTACATCTTGCATTGAATCTCTAAATCATTATGTACTTGATCAATTTATCTAGAGATTACGTGGCAACCCTTGATCTTGAATTTAATCTACGGCTCATGCTGAATCTTCAGATCTTTGACTTAACCCTTATTTCAATACGAGATCACACGGCTAAATAGTCTCTAAATCTCACAATAAACTCAACTTGACTTCACTTGACCATGGGTTAAATCTGGAGATTACGAGATAAATGAAACTACAAGTCGCTCAAAGAAATACTAACCCTAGAGTTTACTTGGAGATCTAGCATTGATCACACAATCAAGACAAGGATAGAGCAAGATCGATGACCCTCGCTGAATTACTGAAAGAATTCTTGACTTAGACTATTATTCATAGATCTAGTATTAGTCACATGATTGAAACCACATCCATGGTCCTCTCTTAATCTTGAGATCTATTAAGCATATTCCTTTTCATTCCGAGATCACATGACTAAAGAGCCTCGCCAAGTCGCTAGATAGAAAAGAATATTCGGTCCTGACTTGGAGATTATGAGATAAAGGCTAGTCCAAAAGTGCACATGACAAAAATGAGAGTTAAGTGGCTTGGAAATGATGATTACAAAATTGAACAAGTCTTTAAGGTCTATGTTTTTAAATGCATTTCTTTCACAAGAGACCTAGGGTTTAGGGTTTTTATACACTATGGAGCCAACATGCTTGTTCACAGACATTTACATATAAAAATTAGGGGCATGCTTGAAGATACCCTGTTGTTTTAAGACATAAACTGACATTGGGGACCAAAACTTTTAGCTCAACCTAGAAAACCAGAAATAGACCCAATAATGGCTCTATCTAAGGATGCTTGAATGCAAGTTCATAGAAAGAATACAGATCTCTGGAATGGCAAACCACAACCAGACTAACTAACTACAGGAAAAAAACACACATGTACATAGATTAAAGAATACTTACAAATGACCCAAAGTCATAGCACTAAAATCATCACTTACCTTTGTTAAATATCTGTTTTTCATCACCCTGCAATATAAAAAAGTCTTTGAACAACATCTGGGTAAATAGGAAAAACTTGGCAATATTCAACATTCGGCCGCTCTGTATCTTACTTTTAGCTTGTGAAAACAAGGGCAAAATGAGATTACCAAAAACATAGTCCTCATAAAGGACTCTACCATTATGTATTACAAGATCAAAGTGACAAGGCAAGGTGATATCAAACCCCTCAAAACACTCTTCAAAATCTATCGTACTACAAAATTTTAGAACATACTTGTCATGCTGGACTTGAAAAAGAAAATACTTATTTTCAACTTGATCATTGACATTTTCAATCCCAATACCATCAACACCCTTTAAATAAAAAGGATGATCACCAATGACCAATTTATACAATTTAGGAAAAAGACCATGTTGATAAGCACCTTAGGTAAATTCAATCTCTTCAAGATCCACTAAATTAAGCATGTCAACATTCTTCATCTGCCATCCTTGAAAAAAGGAACATAATTATGGTTGAATAAAATTTCCCGGTATATCCCCCTAATTTTGATCCACCTCCACAGGAAAAAAATCAAAACAAGGTCCAATTAAGTCAACATGAGGCTTACTTTCAACATTTCTATCCTCACCCAAGCCAATGTTGCATAAAACATTATCAACAATCCCAATTTGTTCACTACAAGATAGCACCTCCATACTTATGTCAACCACATCAGAAAATTTGTCACTCAAAACAAATCTAAACGCATCCATCTCTATTTGTAAAAGGTGGCCTCCACTCGTATCTATAACACAGGAAACTTCTTGTTTGAAAATTTCATAAATAGGTTCATACAAGTTAGAGAATGACCCAGCATTAGAAAGTTCATATCGATCATCATAGACCAGAGGATTCATAAATTCAAATTTATGACTGAGACTATCTTTTAAATTTTCAAGATTATTTATGGAACTACATAAATAGAATCATTATCCATTTGATGGATTGTCATAAGGCTTCCTAAAATTGGAAACTCGCACATTGAAAAATTCTCAAAAACATCTTGAGCGGCCATAGCTTCATATATTTGTTCACAAAATCCCTCATGCCCCTTATTTAAATACAATCATCACAAGGCTACTATTGATCTTTCCCTGGTGTACTATCCTTGTATGAGGAACACTCTTTCTAAAAATTCAATGAAATTCATTATTGTCTTAAACAAATCAGCATCCTCACAATTTCATCTCCAACACATGACAAGTCATGATCCTCATCATATGGATGCAAATTAATCATCATCTTGTCTTCAAAAAGATCAGGGCCAGTCTGGCATCATGAATCCTCTTCCTTTACCAATTCCTCACAAATATCCACATGGACATCCCCATGTGACAAAAACATGGACTAAAAAACATCCTCCTCATGGGAAAGAAGGATTGAAACTTCTTCGCTCATGTATTTTCATACAAAGGAATGACCACAACAAATTTCATCAACATCATATTCATTCTCTTGTTGTTCACAAAAATCTTCCTTAAATTGAGATAATAGATCTACATTGTTGTGCTAGATAGAAAAAAAAACTAGAGACTAAAAAGAAAAAGTGTCAACTAAATATTCATCTTTATTGTTTTGGTATTCATTGATTTCATCATCAACATTATAGTCTGAATTATCAACATTTTCACCGGCATAATTAGATTCAGAATCACTAGCACAATGAGATTCAACATCATCTACATGACTAGATTCAAATTTTTCAATTGAATCTATCCATTCTATAGCATGCTTAATACCTTCTTCTCTAAGAGGTGTAGATGAACTGACTGATTCAGGCACACAAAGCTCTCAAAATAAATCAATCCATGTTAATTCTAGAAACTCAATTTCTTCTATAAGCTTATCAATGACATTACATAACCTTTCATAGAACATGTATGCTAATTCTTTCTTCCTTTCTCTAAACCTTATTCTTAAAATCAATAGGGCTTTCTCTTGGATGCTTTTCCCTCTCAATACCATATCTCTATTAAATTTCTCAAGATCTTCATGATAAATTTTACATATAGAAAATTTATCCTGATCCATTAAACTTAGACTCTCCATTAGACCATTCACTTAACAAAATATCTTATTCTATCACAAAAAAATTTATCCGACATTATGCAATCATTAACTTCACACAACAACAACATACTTCTGATTTCTACAATTGAAACTTCAACCAATAAGTATGACAAACTTCAAATTAATTTTCCCCTTTTTCTTACTGACTTCTTCACCTTATAAAGGACTTTTTTTCTCATAAAAACAAAGGATTACCTAGACAAGAACTGCAGTTGCTGCTCTTTTTACTTCTTGACTAGAAACACGACAGATCTAGAGCCTCTTTTGTAACTCCATTGGGTTGTTTTGTCATAGAATCGCCACCTTCTTGCAGAGGAAAAAATTCAAACAACAAAATCCATTTAGGAACTACTTTCAATTCTGGGCTTGTTCTAATCAACACATCTACAAATCTTCTTTATACTTTGTTGCAATGAAAACACTTCCAGGCTTTTCTTACATATAGATCTGAAACAAATTTCAGATTCTATTTCTTGACTCTCTTTCTCACAATCAGATTCTGGTGTTGATTTAACCAAGCAAGGAAAAAATCATCTTAAACTTACTAATCTTAAAATTCACAAAACAACTGATGGTCACGCAATTTTACACTAGTACAAAACAACCAGGATTCTCCAAGTTGAATAGAGTCACCACCCAGATAAATTCTAGGCTAAAATAAACAAAGATTTATAGGATTTGATATGAACTTTAAAATACCAGATGTTCTTTGAAAAGTTCAGCAAAATGTTTTACATCTACACCCAAGAAGAGTCACCATTTTCTTATAGCTTTTTCTTTTAGGACCTTTGTTAAGCATCAATGCTTGAATCTGTGATTCCCAAGGCTTGAATAAAACAAGGAAAATTCTAATTGATGAGGATTTAATCCTCCTACTTCTTTGATCTCCACAGACTCAGGTGGGTGTACCTTTTACAATTTACTGCTTCTCACTAAATTTGATAGTGGATCAAGGATTTACACTGATTTGTTCCTTCCTTTTATTGCAACAACTGATAACACATTCTATAAATGAATATAACCAATATTATGCAGAGCTTTACAAGAAAGACCATAAACTTGACAAGAGAAAATACCAGTGAAACAAGGACTCTCATCCTTCTTCTATTCGAGTTCTAAACTCAGGTAGGCTGACCTAATGATTCATTCTCCAATGAATCAATAAAATTACTTGTATTCTTCAATACAAAAGGATAAACATCTATGTTCTTCAAAACATAAATATAAAAGGATTGTTTAGATTTTAATGTTGATGATGTTAAGCATTAGCCAAATCTAGACCAGTGCCTAATCTAGGGAAAAGAGTCAAATGAAATATACACTATCAAAAATATATTAATGAAAACACACATGGAACTCAAATGAAATTACTTACAAACCGCCTTCTCATTCCCATACCCATGTATCAGATTCTTATGCTAATATTTAGCACTCTGAAACTACTTTTAAGAATTACTCCCTCCTTGGAAGAAACTTAAAAGCAATCACATAGTTACCTTATAACTAGTGTTTTTAAAATGCCTTATAGATTTAATACACAAGAACTAAACACAAATACATGAAGACATTATAGATATGAAACAGGACCTTCCACTGTATTTTATTAAAATATCTCTGCTCAATACATTCAAAATGACAAAAAGCTTAAAACTAAACAAAATTAAGAAATTTGCGTCGTAGTTGTGTATTCACCATCCTTTACAATAATTTACATCTTTCTACTTATAATGTCCACTAACCACCTTGGAAAACTTGAGAGAGACCGAATACAATAAGCTTTAGAGCTTGGAAAAGGAAAAGCACTAGAAGACATAAACTGAACTATACTTTCAGTCGGTAGAGAAATAAAACTTGATCTACAATCATTTAAGATCTTTTCAAATGGCATCTTTGTCTGTAGGTATTAAGGATAAATTAAAAAAGTTTCTAAGAGACATAGTGACTTCCAATACAGGCTTACACTATTCTTGATGATAATTATCCTCCTTGTGCTCAATGATCAAGTGCCATGTGTCATTCATTTCTCATCAACTACATTCAAGACTATTTTTGTTGGCTTCAACAGCTCAAGCTCTAGTTTTGTTGCTTCAAAAGATCAAATCGGTTCATTAATGGCTCTGAGACAATAACCTAAATCCATTGCTGGTGAAAACCTTTTTCCAAATTCTAATATTCAAATAATACCGGCTAACATGGTCACTTTGGCGCAGACTCAAAATTAATGGCTGAGATAAAACATTTTCATAAATTTAAAACACCACTACAGATATCTTTTAACTACCCTAGCTTTCCAATGATATCCTTGGAAATGTGGTAGCCTATCAAATACCTTGATCATTAGATATCGAGCATTTTACTTTTAAAGCTTCACTCCAACCACATGATCCTCTTGAACTCTCGTGAACTTTACTTTACCCTTTGCGAAGAACAAGACCCACCTTAGACACATGGCAGAAAGGATAAATGCCTTGATGATTAGATCGACTGCATGTTTCTTCTGAGGCTTTGTGCTTACCACAAGATCAAAAATGACTTGATCAATCTTTACCTCTTACTCACTTCAGCCGGTAACTATCCTTTAACTAGCCTTTAACCCTGGGTGACTAAAATCCTTTGTATCTCTAAGTTGCTATATTTTTCCCCTAACTCTGGTTACATTACGAGATTAGAAGACAATCGTAAGATAAATATCAGATTAACGATCCTCGCATAATATCTGAAAGAAAAGGTCTGACATAAATTTATCCAGCGATATAGCGATAGCCACAAGATCAAGGTTCAATTGACGACCATGATTTTTACTCAGCAAACTCTGCACTTAACTTGTCTGAACTATCTTGACTATGATTTGATCTAGAGATTTAGAGATAACTAAGATCTCTGAATTGCTGAACACTTGACTAACCCCAGAGTTTATTCAGAGACTTAGCACCATCAACAAGATTATTTTTAAATCTATGGTCCAGATCTTATCCTCACAAAACTCAACTTGTCCTTACGTCACCTAAATTCTATCTGGAGACTCAGCAACTGTGTAAATCTCCAAGTCTCTAAATACTTTTCATAAGCCTTGGTTTATCTAGAGATATAGTGCAAACCCTTGATCTTGCCTTTGATCTACGGCTATCATTTAATCTTAGCAAACCCTAACTTGATTTGAACTTAACTCAGCCTGACCCTGGATCTATCTAGAGGAGATAAACTAGATCACTAAGTCTCTAAAAAATTTCTTGACCCATGAGTTTATCTGGAGACTTAGCGATAGCCACCAATTTTGATCTTGATCTTGAACATGTGTTGACATCTTCGCCTATTACCGGTGAATCACTGAAATAACTTTGACTTCTTGACTTTATCTAGAGACTTAGTGCAAGCCCTAGATATTTATTTTGATCAATGGTCACGATCATGTCCGTGGAAACCAAACTTGTCCTTTGAACTAACCATGCTTTGACTCTGAGTCTATCTAGAGATTCATAGATAACTAAGATCTGTATATCACTGAATGATTTGAATAACTCAATTTCTATTAAGAGATCATGCGCACACCACAAGATCTAAATAATATCAATGGTCTAGATCTTTCCCTTATAAAATCATCCCTTAAATTTATCTTGACTCAAGTCATCTGGAGATTGCACGACTGAAGAATAATCATGAACTCAAATAGTTAATCCTTTACCCAAGGTAAAAAATTAGAGATTACATGCAAGGATATATTGTTAAAGTACTAATTTTAACTTTACCAGACTGGTCTTTACTCTAGTTTGATTTGGAGATTACAACAATAGTCAATCTCTAAGTTACTGAATGCATTACTTAACCTTGAGTCTATTCATAGATCACACGCTAGCCACACGATGAGATCTTGATATACATCTTGTGTTGAATCTCTGAATCATTTTGTACTTGATCAACTTATCTAGAGATTATGCAACAACCCTTGATCTTGACTTTAATCTATAGCTCACGCTGAATCTTGAGATATTTGACTTTACCCTTCTTTCATTCCTAGATCACGCGACTAAGTTGTCTCTGAATCTTGCAATCAACTCAACTTGACTTTACTTGACCATGGGTTAAATTTGGAGATTACAAGATAACTGAAACTCCAAGTCACTGAAAGAAATACTAACCCTAGATTTATCATGTATATCTACTACTAATCACACAATCAAGAAAAGGATAGAGCAAGATTGATGACCCTCGCTGAATCACTGAAAGAATTCTTGACTTAGACTATTGTTCAAATATCTAGTGCTAGCCACTAGATTGAAATTGCATCCATGATCCTCACTTAATCTCAAGATCTATTAAGAATATTCCCTTTCATTCTGAGATCACATGACTAAAGAGCCTCGCCAACTCTCTAGATAGAAAAGAATATTCGGTCCTGACTTGGAGATTGCGAGATAAAGGCTAGCTCAAAAGCACACATGAAAAAAATGAGACTTAAATTTCTCGGAAAAGATAACTGCAAAATAGAACAAGTCTTGAAGTCCTAGGGTTTTAATTTCAATTCTTTCACAATAGACCTAGGCTTTATGGTTTTTCATGCACTATAGAGCCAACATGCTTATTCACAGACATTTACATATAAAAAATTGGGGGCATGCTTGAAGATACTCTGGTGTTTTAAGACATAAACTAACCTTGGGGAAAAAACTTTTAGCTCAACTCAGAAAACCAGAAATAGACCCAACAGGCATTACATTGAAGATATTGGACATCTAGCACAATTTCCTAGAAGAAGATGTGTTTTCTTGAGATAAACACAAGGACACATGGAAATCACAACTGCAAAAAATCAAAGACTAAACCACCTTTGGTTGACATTTTTTTTTATGTATTTCTTTCTTTCCAATAGAGACTTTTTGGCATTTTTATTAGAGGGAGCATTTTATTCAATTTTTTTTAGATACCAATTTTTGGCCTTTTTTCACCCTTTGCCATTGATGTCAAAGGGGCAGACATAATATATGGTAACAATTTTTTGCATGTTTTCATCAATGAAAAATGTGTAGACTATTGAAATGTTTTCATTATGTTTTCATTGATATCAAAAAAATTATTTCACATATGCTCTAACAATTTTGGTAGACTGCAAAACAGTATTTTCTTTCACATTCATCCATAGTAAATGGTATCATCATAAGATTTTGTTGACATGATTATATGTCAAGGAATCATGTGTATTTGAGATTTAAAAGCCCAACTCTACATGGTGGTAAAATTATAAGTGAAGAAGCTATGTTTGTTAGAGTACCCTATTTCTCTAGCAGCAAAACAGATCATGTCTACATTTCTTCAGTTGGTCATATTTTGATGGGAAACTTTGTTTTTGACTCACTTAATTTAGTAACTTGTTGGATGTATTTTAAGATAAGGTGTGGAAATGTTTCTAGAGCCAACTCATTTTGGGACACAATATCTAGGTTTGGGCTAAAATATTGTATTAGTGAATTGGTATATCTACATATGTTTTGTTAGGGATTTTTCTTGTATGAATCACAGTGCTTGAAATGACTACTTGTACACTATGCCTTCTAATACTAATTCAGAGACAAGAAAAGTCTAATTGCTAAGGACTGGATAAGGTCCTTCTTCATTTTTGAGCTCCACATATACTCAGGCAGGTTTTACCTTTTATGATTTCTGTTTACACAGTATGTTATAGTGTGGACACTGATTTGCTATGTATCTTTGTTAAACCAACTTATAAATCACCTTGCAAATGACCAAGCATAACCAGATGCAAAATTTAACCATACAGACTATGATTG
>MU226634.1:895772-923783 GCA_018584345.1 Thuja plicata | reverse complement strand
AAATAACTTGGACAAAGATAGATTATCAGACTAATTTCTGGACCAGTGCCTATCCTTTGGGCTACAGAGTCAAATAAGCTAAGATCTCATAAAAACAAAATACAGTAAGCTACCTTACAACCCACATACAATTCAGATAAGTTGCCTTAAAAGTTACCCTATCACCTCTAAACGATTGTATCAAATCTTTAAACAAAGTAGTATGCTCCCTGAAACTACTCACAAAACTTAGTTCTTTCCTTAAAAGAAACTTGCAAGAAATCAGATACTTACCTAATAACCAAAATGCTTGAGAATGCCTTGAAAACTTAAACATAAAAGAGCATACATAGAGAATAAAGAGACAGCAATGGAAGAGAGTAAAATTGCACTATATATTATTTATATGATCCAGCTTTCCATACATGAAAGATTATACAACTTCAAACGATAGACAAAAGTTCAGAACATTTGAATTCTATAATATATTATCTCTTTTTCAAAAAACTCCAACATCCAAGACCCCTTAAAAATTACAACTCTCTTCTTATATATAGGTTTTTGACCATCTTGGAATCCCTTAAGGATGCAATAAGCTTCGGATGGTCAAAGAAAACCTAACCCTAGAACTACGAGAGAGACAGAAAGAAAGAGAGAGAAGAAGCGGTATAATGACCAAGCCAAAAAGACATAAACAGATATTCTTGGTTCTTCACCCGATCTGGCGACTGCAATCAGATTTGCACAAAATGGTAGATGGTAGTATTTATGTTGAATCTGGATAGCTGTGCTTGCATACTCACCTACATTCTCCTTTTGCAATAACTGTCCCTCTTGTCTTGAATAGTGTAGTGCCAAGTGTTCATCTTTACTCATCGTCCAGGATTTCTTCTTCTACTACTGGCTTCTTTTTCTTTGGTATAGTCATCACTTCCCAAGCTTTCACTTCATCGTCTGATGGCCACTTAAAGTCTTGAGTACTATGTACTTGCACCTTTTGTCTGTCCAGTCAAACATCAGTGATATTTTTGACATCAAGCAAGAACTTGTTGATGTCAGTCTCTGCTTTGAAGGCTTCATCCAATATTTTATTTAATCCTTCTATATCAACATCTTCTCCCAAAAGAAATGCCTCATCACTAGGCATCTTGGTGTCAAATTCATTTTTCCAGGCATCTATAGCCTTCACTTGGTCATCATCTCCCCTTAAGGAAGGAATAAACCTATTAAAATCACTTGAAAAGAGACTCAACTTAACCTCTATCTGATTTAATTTTCCTTTAAAGAATGAGAGAGAAATATTGACTCTTTTGATCTCATCTTCAACTTCAGTGACTATTTCAGGAAAATCTGGTCTTATGGCTTGTAAAGATGCTAACTTTTCAAACAACTTTGCCCTAGCAGACCACTTAGTAAAGTAAGGGTTGAGAATGGCAAGGTACCCCATTACCTCCTCGGAACAATCCAACTACATTCAAAAGGGCTGACATGTCACACTGTGATTCGTTAAATATATTACATCTCAGCTAATCCTTTTACATAGTAATCAAAATAAAATCCTGTGATTGGTTACCGAGTGATTCATACTGTCATATCAAAAAATGCTGCTATTTTTTTAGATTTTGGGATCCTGCGATCACGCGACTGTATATAGTCTCTTTGTCATGGGCCTCTATTACTAACCCATGATTTATCTTGAGACATAGCGACAACACATTTCTTATCTTTGGCTGACCCAAGTTACCATCCGACGATCATGCGACCCAACTAAAATCATAGTCACTCATAGTTAAAATTAACTCAGTATCTTTTCTGAGACCTTGTGACTAACCGTTTCCTTTAACCTTTTATAGTTATCTCCTAGTCGCTGAGTGTTTTTATTTCATGTCAAGACTATGCAACCATACCCAGTCACCCAATCGCGGAATACAAGTTCTGAGTGTTTAATTTTATCATAATAGTTATATGTGCCCCTTTTCCATTTCTGACGACTGCACGACATACCTTAATCACCAAGTCAGGAGGAATTTTCCCTTCGGGCACTTTTCTTCTCAGACTACGCGACCATTGTTAGATCCCCTGATCTCTTTATCATACGACCATCACTTAATCACCAAATGTTCTTGCATACCCTTAAATCTTTCTCAGACATCGCGACTGAAAGGAAAGCACTTTGTCTCATTGTTGCTGAGTCCATTTTCTACTTCTGGCGACCTTGCGATAATACTTTAACATCCACTCACCTTATGACACATGTTACACATTCATTTGTTGAATTTCTTCACAATGGAAAACTGAGTCATCATCTTGTCCCGGTGACAACATGACTATGCGTTACTCTAAACCGCAGATGGTCAGTCGCGAAGTCTCGGTCAAAATCTCTTAACTGCCGTTCCTTTTCAAGACTACGCGACTGAAGGCTTTGGATAACTTTTTAACTTTGGATCATTTGGCAATAAAGTGACATGAAGTAATCGCGAAGTCTAAAGACATATCAGTAACTATTGAGATTTTCCTATGATTACTCGACTATGCCATGGGTCCCTTCTGCATAATGCTTTATGACATAGTTATCTTGCGACTACCCGACATGAAGAAATCGCAGAGTCTAGTAATACCAAAGGAATATACTGAACCTGAACGAGACCATGCGACAAAAAGAAAATGCCAAGTCGGGAAGACTTAAGGAATATTCGGTTGGAGTAACGTGACAAGGTGATTTATTAAAACACATGCCTTAAGTGGATAGAAAAAGTAACATCAAAATAGAAGAACATGAATTAGGGTTTAGTTTTCAACGTTTAACACTTGGAAGGCTTAGGGTTTTAGGATTTTTTACAAATTGAGGTAAGTTCAGACATGAAAACCCAAAAACTTGGCATAGGTAAGGCAAAAGGAACGAGATACAGCTAACAAAAAACACCAGATCACAGAGAGAAAAACAAGGAGCCAGGAAAACTGTCAAAACAAGAAATACAACCAACATGTTTTTCACATCTATAATGGGGTTTTATGCCTAAAGTGTGATATGATATTTTTTTATTTTGATAGAATAGTATATAGATGAAGTGTGTGAATTCTATATATTGTTATTTTTTGGAACTATGCCTAATGTATATAAAACATGCAAATATAACAATTCATTTTATAATCTTGAGAATGAGTCAACCTTTTTGGCAGTGAGCCTTAGAAGAGTAGTGAAATGTTGTAATTGTTGGAAAGTTGACTATACTAGTTTATATGACTCTATTTAGTGTTTTCATTATGGAAAAAAAGTCATATGAATTTTTGGAGTCAACACACATTATCAAAAGATCAGAAATTAGCTAAGTACAAAAGACTGGATAGCCAGCAGAGTACCAGAAGAACAGAGCATCACTGCACATGTATACGACTGAGTTAGGTCATGTGCCTTTGAAGATAAGCTTGTAAGTATATATTAATTCTAATGATAAGAGAGCATGATCAGGTCTACAAGTATGAAGAAGATACAATCAGTTAAAGAGGTACAGCCAGTGAATGCCAGAACAGGACAAAGATCATGGAAAGAGCCGACAGAGATTTTTTTGGTACAAAAGTTTCACCTATCCTCAAGACTTATGCCTTTGGATTAGTATTTTTAGTGATCTAATCATGTGTGGTTAAAGGTGCATGACTAGTTTCATTTGGACCAAGAAGTTAGAGCTAATTTGGTGGAGTGGACTGTGTGAAGAGACGCGTCTGTTCGGTTTGAGTAAAGTAGTTATAATTAATGTTGCACTGACTTAATGAAGGTTTGTGTGCTTAGTTAATTGATCAAGATAGATGGTAAATGTTTCCTAAAGCTGAGATGTTCATGTCCTTTGAGGAAGTACTTATAGAAGGTCATTTGTGATCAGAAAAGTTGTGAAAGCGAGAGATAAGAAAGTAGAGAAGAGTGTTAAAGTAGAAAAGATATATCTGTCATATGTTGATGATATAGATATTGAAGGAGAAGCTTTCAGAGTGAAGAAAAGAGTTTTTTAGTGATTAACAAGAGTTTAAAGCATCAGCGCACAAAAGGAACTGATCAGACAAGTAGTGTCACAGTAGCAGTTCACCTTGCAAATACAGTGTGTATCAAAGATCCAGAAGGTTGTAGCCTTCACCATTTGGACAGTGAGTCCTTGGAAAGTAGTGTCACAGTAGCAATTCACCTTGCAAATACAGTGTGTATCAAAGATCCAGAAGGTTGTAGCCTTCACCATTTGGACAGTGAGTCCTTGGAAAGTGAGTCCACCACCCCTAATAGGGTTATTGTAAAAGACTCCTAATAGGGTCTGACCCTTAACAAGTTCACTGTACTTCATACATTGTAAAGACAACTCCTAACAGGGTTAAGGATCTTCTAACAAGGATCATAAGAAACTAGTACAAAATATTTGTGGGTACTAATTCCCACCAGGGTTTTCACCTACTTTGGGTTTCCCCATAATCATATATGGTGTTATGAGTTGTGTATGTTTATCTTACTTGCATTGATATTCAGTTCAGTACTTAAGAATTAAAGTTGAGATTCAAGATAAGAAGATAAAGTATTAATAGATAGATCACTGATTCACCCCCCCTCTTAGTGATCCTAATCCTAACAATTGGTATCAGAGCTCTGGTCCTTAGAAAATAAGTTTAACCACTTGAGGAGATCATGGACAAGGTAGAAATGAAACACCTGAAAAAAAATCTTGAAGCAGCCCTTGAAGAACTTGACACATCTGAAAAAGAAAATGAAGATCTTAAACTAAAAGTTAATGGCATGCAAATACTTATCAAGAAACTAAAAAAATAATTAAGGAATTGTTCTTCAAATGATTTGGGAGAAGTAGTCAATAAGTTTAATGAAGAAAATTCATCTCTAAAGGATCAGATTGAAGAATTAGATGAAAAGATATGCAACAATCAAGACACCTATGATGATCAAGTCAAAGTAAACAAGCAGTTAGATGAAGAACTAAAACAAGAAAACATGGAAATATTGGAGCTAAGAAACAACAAAGATAAGATGGAATCTGAATTTATTGCAGCAAAGAATCATATTGACAAGTTACACACAAGCAAGGATCTAATAAAATCTTAGTTGTATGCTCAAAAGGTTAAAGGAGATACCAGCGGTATATGATACAATGAAGCACAAATTCAGGTTGATGCCATACAAGAAAGAATGAAAGCACCAAAGGACATCATAGACACTAAGGAGATTGGAAATCAGAGTAAAGACAATGCTGAACCACCTAAGGATGAATGCAAGCTAGTTGACCATACTTGTTATGCCTGTAACAAGCATGGACATATTGCAAGGAATTGTAAAGAGGTAAGACCCTTCAATGGTTACTGTTATTCATGCAATAAATTTGGTAATAGAGCTATGAATTGTAAAATAAGTCAGAATAACATGAATCAGAATAATCAAAGAAATCAAAATCAGAAAAGACAAAGAAGTTATCCTCAGCAAAATGATAGAAGCCCTCAAAATATTAAATGTCAGATATGTAATTATAATGAACACACAGCCAAGCAATGCAACATGATGAATAACAACATCAGACCTCCTATCATTTCTCACTTGTAGAAAAGTTGGACACATCTCTAAGCATTGCAGAACTAGAGCGTAGAAACAGGAAAGCCCTAAAAAGTTAGAAGCATGAGAAATCAAATTTGTGAAAGCTATAGAAGATATGAGCAAAATTTGGGTTGAAGTAAAGAAGGATAATGAAGAGAACAATGAAAAAGATGCATCCTCAGTGGATGGACCTTCTACTTCTGAACAGTTGACCCTCATGGTCTTAGGGGGAGCTATTCTAGCTCTGAACCACTGCATGGCTGGTATACTCACCATCTGAGTATATGCCTTGGATTACAATTGGTTGGTGACATTATGGTGCTATATGGAAGAGCACACAATGTAAATTGTTATCAGGAACAAGAACAGAAGTTATAGTTGCTTCCTATGTCAACATGACAAGTATTAATGGCAGAAATCTACTTTGCAATCACCAAGTCCTCACTCACGGTCAGAATAAATGATTGGAGATCATAGAAGCCCTAGTAGTTGTATTATTAATGCATTAAATTTTTTCTCAATAGTGAAGAAAGGATATTGATAATCATTATTTGTTAAGCAAAGTCATTTGAGTTTGAAACAAAGCCCAAGCACGGACACGTTGTTTCAAAAATTAGTTGAAAACTTACTTATCAATTGAGTAAGCGGTTGGATAATAAAAGGAGCACTTGTAGTCGAGCAACAAAGTGTCACAATTACATTCTTCAGTAGAGATTGATATCAAAAACTCTTTGGAACATCTTAGAAGAAATTTATCAGTATGCTTCAGCGCATAAATTTCATGAAGCGGAATTGGTCAAAATCTTGTTGAGCAGTGTTCTATGTGAGAGTATCAGTATAGCCATTGGAGATAATTGTTTTGGAGCTGACCTGATGTTTTCCTTGGAAGCAGACAATTATTATTGATCATCTAAGTGTGAATACAACAAAAGAGTGTTCACGTAAGAGCATAATTGATTAAAGATACAATTTCAAATATCATGTGAAGAAGCAGATAAAACTATTATGATAGGTGCATAGGATTTTGCACCCATGGCCAAGGACATGGAGGATACATTCGTGGTTGATAATTTTGAAGTATCAATGGCAGAAATGGATATTGATCTAGAAAATTTTGAAGAAATTTTTTTGAAAAGTCTTTATATTAGCAAGAAGATCTATTGATTTAAGATATCACATAAAAGGAAGTAGAAAAAGAGAAGACTAAAGTGATGGACAGTTCATCATCATTGTTGTCAAGTTTGACACTCATAACAGACTTAGACTCATGGGGAGTAAATAAGTAAGGGGGAGTATATAATCTGAAGGATTCATGGAAAATAGATCAGATATTGCAGAAGAGAAATATATAAAGTAGGGGCTTAGTGAATTGGTTAGCAACTTTACACTTGATCTTAGTTCACTCAAGGTTGGTCAATCATCCTTGAAAGATTTTGTAGCAAAAGGCAGAGAAGATAATATCAAAGGGGGAGTAAAGTAATGTATAGAATATGGAGTCTATCATATGATCAAGGTCCTAGTGTAGACTTGGAGAATATAGAAAAGCTACAATATGCATTATGTTCCCATCTATAGATTGTTAATTCACTGATTACATTTTGGGAGAAAGAGATCTAGAAGTTGTAGATTGCATATCCAAATGTGTATGCTGAGTAAGTACATAGAAGTGTTTTTTAGCACCTTTGTCATTAATGTAAAAGGGGGAGTAGAGTATGAAGAATATGGAGTTTGGTATATGATAAGAGGGAGATATAAGATAGAGAGTTTTTGTATAAGAGTATAGATAGTAACTTTGCCATATTCCTTTGTTGCCATTAATGACAAAGGGGGAGATTATTGGAAAGTTTACTATACTAGTTTATATGACTCTATTTAGTGTTTTCATTATGGAAATAAAGTCATATGAAGCTTTGGAGTTAGCACACATTATCAGAAGATCAAAAATTGGCTAAGTACAGAAGACTCGACAGCTAGCAGAGTACCAGAAGAATAGAGCATTAGTGCACATGCATACGACCGAGTTAGGGCATGTTCCTTTGAATATAAGATTTTAATTATGTATTCATGTTAATTCTAAGAGAGCATGATCAGATCTGTAAGTATGAAGAAGATACATCCAGTTGAAGAGGTACAACTAGTGAATGCCAAAATAGGAGATCATGGAAAGAGCCGACAGAGATTGTTTTGGTACATAAGTTGCACGTATCCTCAAGACTTTCACTTTTGGATTAGTGAGTTTTAGTGATGTACTCATGTGTGGTTAAAGGCGCATGACTTGATTCATCTGGAGCAAGAAATTAGAGCTAATTTGGTGGAGGAGACTGTGTGAAGAGACACGTCTGTTCGGTTTGAGTAAAGCACTTATAATTAATGTTACACCAACTTAATGAAGGGTTTCATGCTTAGTTAATTAATCAAGATAGATGGTAAAAGGTTTCCTAAAGCCGACATGTTCATGTCCTTTGAGGAAGTACTTATAGAAGTTCATTTGTGATCGAAAAACTTGCGAAAGCGAGAGATAAGAAAGCAGAGTAGAGTGTTAAAGAAGCAAAGATATATCTGTCATATGTTGATGATATAGATATTGAAGGAGAAGCTTTCAGAGTAAAGACAAGATTTTTGTAGTGATTAACAAGAGGTTAAAGCATTAGTGTACAAAATAACTGATCAGACAAGCAGTGTCACAACAACAGTTCACCTTGAAGATACAGTGTGTATCAAAGATCCAGAAGGTTGTAGCCTTCACCATTAGGACAGTGAGTCCACCACCCCTAACAGGGTTATTGTAAAAGACTCCTAACAAGGTCCAACTCTTAACAAGGTCACTGGACATCATACATTGTAAAGACAACTCCTAACAAGGTTAAGTATCTTCTAACAAGGATCACAAGAAACTAGTACAAAATATTTGTGGGTACTAATTCCCACAAGGGTTTTCACCTGCATTGGGTTTCCCCATAATCATATTTGGTGTTATGAGTTGTGTATATTTATCTTACTTGCATTGATATTCAGTTCACTACTTAAGCATTAAAGTTAAGATTCAAGATAAGAAGAAAAAGTATTAATAGATAGATCACTGATTCACCCCCCCCGTCCTCTCAATGATCCTAATCCTAACAGTAATATTTTGTAAATGCTTATAGGATATAGAGTTATTCTCTCCATGGTTTTACACACTTTGGGCTTTCAACATAAAAATACTAGTGTTATTTGCTATGATTTGTATCTCATTCTTACATTCACCTTTTGCAATTAATTATGTTTTGTGGATGATGGTTTAAGAGTTCTAATGATTTAAAGGGAATACTAATTCACCCCTCCCCCTCTGTATTTTGAATGTTCAATGCATTTTTTTAATCCCCTTTGTCTTTTTTTGTCACAATTAAATATGAAGTATTAAATTATTTTATTCTCATTTTTGGAGGGAATTGCTACATTGATTTTTATTATTTACCATTTTATTGTTAACCTTTAGCCTTTCCTTTTCACTTGTCCATTCAACTTCCTCCACTTGGCCTTCTTATGCAATCTTGTTTGTCCATCATCTTTGATCTCACATGTTCAATTCAAATTGGAAGTCTATAAATTGGGCTCTCATCTCTCATTTTTACGAACCACAATTTTCTAATATCCTCGCCATTACACCATTCAATTATTCTTATTTTTTTCCCTATTTGGGCACTTATCAATACAAAGACAAACAATAAATTAGATGAAAAATAAACACAATCGATTTGAATGGAGGGTTTGTATAAGTTATTTGCATTTTTGTATTATTTTATTCAATTTAATTTCATAAATTCATTAAGAGGATAAGATTTTAATTGACATAATTGTATAACTTTTGGTGGTTGAGTAATCATGTTTTCTATGTAACCCCTAATTTTCTTCATCTACATAATATATGAATTTTAAAAAATTAAAATTTCTTACTTTCAAAAACTTTATATTAAGATCAAGAAAAGTACACGAAAGGTAAATAATTTAAATAATTTTAAAATATTTATAAATAAAAAAAATTAAGAAATAAAAGTATCAAAATAACTAAAAACATATATCTTTCAAGTAGTTGCAAGTGTATTATTAAATTATACCATCCTAAGATTTGTTCTATACAAAATATTGCAAAATAAAATTATTAAGTTATTAAAAATCTAATTTAATTATAAATTTGACATATTGAAAAAGTTCGTGATTAATTATTCTAGAACCATAACCTCTAACCATGTATCATGTGCACTAAAAAGATATAAGAAAAGAAGACACTAATTAACTTTGATATAAAGTTAGCTTTTGCATGCACATAAGAAATTACTTTAAATACACATTAAGATTCTATTCTTAGATATGAAGTATTCCAAATTATTGATTCTTTTAATACTTTACTTCAAAAAGTTGAACAGCCACCAACATTTATTATCGTTGATAAAAGCCTCCATTATTGGAAAAAAATAAAAATAAAATAGAAAACTTTTCCGTTGCTTTCCTTCTAAAAGTTTTTCACCGTCCACTTTTGAAAATCTATTTATACCTTTTTTTTGTAGTGATTAGGGTATTATTTTGATGGTCTATTTTGTTTATTAAATGTTTTATCAAATTATTTATTTAAAGTTCCTTTTTATTTGAAAGATTGGTTTTTAGTGTGAGTCATATTGATGTGGGATAAAAGGGGACTTCCTGGAATTTGATTTAATTTCTAATTTAAAACATATTAGTGGAATCTAATTTATTTTTTATTGAACAATGTAAACATTATAAATTAAAATTAATTTTTTTATGAGAGAAAATATAATACTACAATCAAAATATGATAACTAGGGACTAAAATAATTCTAATTAAGTAGACGAACAATTACTTATTATGGAGTAGTGTAAAGTCAAATTTTTCTAATATAAGTCACATAAGCTATATATGCTAAAATTTCTCCTATATTGATTCCATAGTCATATTGGGTCAATCAGTAAAGACTAATCAACCAAAAAGTTCAAGTAAATCAAGAATCATAAACACATAATTCTATTTTCCATATATTCATTTTGACATTTCATAGAGATAATATAACCAAGAGTAATCGACCATACTATAGAATTATAATAATTTCATAAAAGAATAAATTACAATGTTCAATATATCAGGATGTCGACCATCTATGTCGAGAACCTTACATCATAATTGATAGATAAATACATATACATCATGTACAAGAACATAAGGCCATAAAATAAATATCAAAAATGTCATCAGACAACTATCCATCTGCATGCTCCGATCTCCTAAGCCGTCAAACTCTTGTTCAAATGCAAATCTTGAGATGAGAGGGTTGTTTAGGGGCTTAATCCAACCAACCATAGAGTGGTTAGCTCCCCCCGGGCTCATCCAGAAATGAAGAGTGCACTGACCCTGCCTAAGAAGTCTATCTCTCAGCACTGATGCATCAGAAGGAATCTGGTGTTTCTGTGAGTGTAGCTACTTTTCACAAGTTTCTAAATAGATTCTACTCACAGATTCAAGAAGATAAAACATAACCATAGATATTTAAGAAAATATGTGTACCAAGCTTTGGCCAAAGCACTTTTAAGACAAGACTTCTACTGGCAGGTAATGCAAAATAAAATTACCCTTTCCTAGGATTCCACAGCCTACACCTTCCTTTACATTTTCAAAATGAACAATCAATTAGCAATTATTCAATACAAGAATATTTTCAACATACAAACAAAATTTTAAATCCCAACCTCCAAAAATTCTATATAACTGAAGTATAAGTTTCAAGTTTTTATTTCAATAAAGATGGTTTTCTAATAGTTTCAAAAAGAATTAAAATCACTCAATTTAATATGTCACCCCTCCCCCCGAAACAAGAATAACTGTCCAAGTTCCTAATGTGAGATTGTCAACAAAGAAAATTCAGCATTCTAATTTTTCAAGTTATCTAAGTTGATTGATGCTCTAAGTTCAGTTTTCCAACGACACATGTTCTACTGATTGGGCTCCACTATTTGGGATTTATGGAATAATAAATTGAGAGATTTTCAGTGAGTAAGAGGAATAATTTAATCTATAAAAGCTAAATACCAAAATTTGTCCTTTAACATGCCATATGCATTGGTTGAGAAGACTTAAACCACGCTTCTTGTGCGTAATATGGAAAAGAAAACATAGGTAAGATAATTGTTTTGGGAAAATGGGAAAACTCGTGTATGGGTCGCAGCTCTAATATGCTGGTACAAGACCACTAAAAAAAGATACATCTAAATGGTACTTCAATATGTTCTTAGATTCATACGAAATTCGAGATCCACCCTGACAGAATATAGTTGGGATATATATATATATATATATATAATTCAAATCCGTAGTGATCTTAAATTCCACATTCCTTTTTAGATGAAACGATCCTCTTGGTAACTTATATATATATATATATATATATATATATAAGTTACCAAGAGGATCGTTTCATCTAAAAAGGAATGTGGAATTTAAGATCACTACGGATTTGAATGATGTTTAAACAACAACAAAGAGAAAATAGCATTTTCAACTAATCTACCATATAATCGCACAATTTACCTATGTATGAAGACTTGGGACATTATATAGTATGCAGCTGTAGTAGAAATTAAATTTGAAACTCATAAAAATATTCTACAACCACATAATATACACAGCATCAAAATCTACAAAGGAAGAACATAAACTACAAGTTCAACACAGAGAGAAAATGCTCTGAAGAGGTAAATATATAAGTAGAACAAGTCAAAAGCTCATTGCATGAGATGTATAGTTTGGGTTCAACCAGCATTTCAATATACAAATAATGGAATCAGGAAAATAACCCAAATTTCTTTTTTTATTCAAGCAAAACCTCATCATTATTAATCTGCGATGAACATAGTAAGGAACAGTAAGACAAAAGAAAATTTCCTTGCCACATGAATTGAATTTATTATATAAGAAAAAAAACCTGGAAATAATTGTTGTGTTTCTAATTATTGTTGTGCCTTCATATACTTCCAACCTTTTTGGTGCGGTTTTTTCTCTTCCAAAATCCTTTCTCCTCTTTAACTGCATGCTAATTTTCTATTTTCCTTTTCTTAATTGCATGTTTCCCTTTTTATTCTCTTGTTTCTTGTAGTTTTTCATCCTTAACATGCCACGATGCCCTCCATTTATCTCCTCCATTGTAGAAAAGTTCTTCATGCCCTCATTTGTGCATGCAAAGCTCAGTTAACTAATAAATATTGTCTCCCTTCATTAAACTCCCACTCACAGTCCAACTGACAGTTGTTATTCAAGATCAGGTTGTCCAATTCAAAAAGACTTCCTCAAACAATTTGATTACTTTCCATTAAGGTCGATTCCTTAAATGATGGAGACTTCAGTAAAGTGTTATGACATCCTTCCCCCTCAAGATGTCCATCATCCTCGATGAATCAATCAAAAATTTGAAATTAACTCCAAGGATATCAATAAATTTACATTGACATGGTTAATAATTCTAGTCCCATTATTCAAGATAAAGCATGTACTAGCAGGTCAATTATATCATAAAATCAACAAGATTTAAATTTTACTTATAACACACTCTAATCAATTTTCAATCTTCACATACACCATGAATTTATCATTTGAGATAGAGTTGGAAATAAAACTCATTAATCTATTGTAAGTACAATAATCAAATACTAAGTGGTGTGTGAAAACCCATATTTTTTTTATCAACGATTACCAAGAAGCTAAACTTATCCTCCATAACCACACTCACACCTTGAATCCTATCAAATCCATCAAACCATTAGATTGAGCATTAGTAGGTTATTTCACAAATCCAAAATCAAATTTAAATAACGTTAAATTTATCATCCATAAAACATCATATAATTCACATTATGTCATAATACCATTTTGCGACATTATTTATTCTAGTCAACATCAAAGCATATAATAACATGAAAACATCTTTTACTTCCAGAATATCCAATATAATTTCTAACACGTCTAACATAATCACAAAGCATAACAACTTTGGTCAAAAGCATCCGACCAAGTCAATAAAGTCCATAATATGGCTAAGGGTCCCAAATAAAAATACATAATAGTATCAATGTCTGAGCATATAACATGAGTAACTAAAAATAAGAACATATATAATTCTAATCAAATAACTATGGAAAATATCTATGCATTTCATCTACATCTTCCCAAGTAGCACTATCAACAGAGAATTTGTCCCACTGGACCTTATATTGCAATACATCTCTATTGCGCACATTGATAGTACACTAATAAATGAGGCAGGTAGGCTCCACTAGCACCACCCACGGATCCTAAACCTGTAATGCATGCCAATCAAGGATATGAGATGCATCTGGATGATAGGTTTTCAACAAAGAAACATGGAATGCATTATGGATTCGGGCGAGAGCAGGTGATAGAGAAATTCTGTAAGCATCGAGGTTGATCACCTTTAAAACATCAAAAGGACCCACATATCTCAGTGCAAGCTTGGAAGACTTTCCAAAAGAAATCAAACTCTTATGTGGTCTCACATGCAAAAATACTTTGTCCTCTTCCTGGAACTTCCTGAAAGTGTGGTTCATATCCACATAACTCTTCTGATGATCTGTTGCTTCTTTCAATCCAGCACGAATTAGATTCATCTGCTCCTCCATCTCTCTCAACACTTTAGGACCAATAATGATAATGTCTTCTACTCTATCCCAACTAATAGCAGTGTGGTACTTCCACCTATAAATTGTCTCAAATGGTCTCATGCAATGCATCTGAAGTAAATCCATGCAATGCATCTAAAGTAAATCCTCTACAACTTGATTTACTCTCTCAGTCTTCCCATTAGTCTAAGGATGATAGGTTGTGCTAAAATTCAGTTGTGTAAGCATGGAAGTATTCAAGGTTGTCTGAAACCTTGATGGCATCCATGTATCTCTTTCAAATATAATGGTCTTTGGTACACCATGCAGCCTAAAAATCTTCAGAATAAAATTCTTGGCCAAAGCCAAGGATCCATCTCTCAAACTTCCTAGAATAATATGAGCTACCTTGGTTAGTTTTTCAGCTACTACCAAGATTACATCATGTTTGCATCGTGTCATAGGTAAACCTTGGATAAAATCCATACTGATGACTTGCCATTTCTATTTTGGTATATCATGAGGATATAAAAGTCCCACTGGGTGAACATGCTCATCGTTATCTCACTAGCATTCTAAATATTGGGCTACAAAATATATCACATCACACTTAAGCCCTGGCCAATAATACAATGGCCTCAAATGAGCAATCATCTTGTTTACCCATGGATGTCCTGCAAATGGAGTGCAATGTATCTCCTTAAGTACTATCTTCCTCAACCCCTCCTTAGTTGGGAATACACATCCTATTCTGGTATCTCATAATATGATCATCCTCAAAAGAGTATACATCAAAATGGTGATTCAATGGATCATGTGAAACGCTGACTTGACCATCTCATAATGATCATCACCTTGAAGCTCCTACAACACGTGATCCCTCAACTATTTCCTAGAAGTAGATATACCTGCAATATGTCTTCTCCTACTAAGAGCATATGCCACTCTATTCTCATTGCCCTTAAGGTACTCAATGCCAAAATCATACTCACTCAGAAAATCCAAAGAACGTCTCTATCTCACATTGAGATTAGGTTGTGTGAAGATATACCTAAGTCCCATGTGATCCATTTTCAACTCAAAAAACTTACCCAATAAGTAATGTCTCCACATCACTAAACCATGCATAATTTATTCTAATTCCAAGTCATGAGGTGCATAGTTAACCTCATATTGCTTCATCTTTCATGACTCATAAGCCACTACCTTACCCTCCTTCATAAGAACACCTCCAAGACCTTCACACAAAGCATCTGTAATCACTGTGGAATACTCATTTGGATCTAGTATAATCAATATAAGAGTGGATGTGACTTTGTGTTTCAACAACTAGAAGGCTCGGTCACATACATCAGTCCACTGATATCTTTTCCATTTCCTCTGAAGGGATGTAATAGGTTCTGCAATCTTGGAGAATCCCTCCACAAAATTCCTATAATAACCTATGAGTCCCATGAAGCTTCTAACTTCACTCACATTCTATGGAGCTGGGCACTCAATTATGGCTTTAATCTTTTTCAGATCTACTACAATTCCATCTACAGAGATAATGTCACCCAAGTAATGAATCTCCTTCTGATCGAAAGAACACTTAGATAACTTCCCATAAATCTTCTTATGTCTAATTCATTGTAAGACTATTCGTAAGTGTTCCTCATGCTCATCCAAGGTCTTGGAGTAAATCAAAATGTCATCAATGAAAATCTCAACAAACTTATCTAGACAATCTATAGACACATTGTTCATCAAGTTCATAAATTTTGTAGGTGCATTTGTTAATCCAAAAGGTAAGATGACAAATCATAATGTCCATACCTTGTCCTGAAAGAGGTTTTGGATATGTCCTCTTCTTTGATTCAGAGTTGATGATAGTGGGATATGAAATCAATCTTAGAGAACATAGTTGCTCCCTTCATCTGATCGAATAGATCTTCTATTTGTAGAAGCGGATACCTATTCTTGATATAGTCACCTTGTTAAGCATTCTATAATCTATGCATAACCTCAAGTTACCATCTTTCTTCTTCATGAAGATAACTAGAGCTCCCCATGGTGACACACTAGGATGAATGAACCCTTTATCCAAGAGTTCCATCAACTAAGTCTTCAACTCATACATTTTAGTGGTGGTCACACGATAAGGAGCCTTGGATTGAGGCTTGGTTCCAGACATTATATCAATAGAGAAGTCAAATTTTCTCTTCAGAGGTAACTCTGGTAAATCCTCTGAAAAAACATCCTGGAACTCTTGAGAGATAGGATAATCCTCTAAACTAGGAGGAGTGTCAAGATCTTTGACATATGCTACATAGATCATGCACCCCTTCCTCTTTGCGTTCTTCAATTGCATGAAAAAAATTTCTCTAAGCTCAAAGGGTCTTTTTCTCACCCAAAACTACTACTAGTTTACTTGAATCATCAAGACATTCAACTGACTTTTCGTTACATAAAGATTTAATTGCATCTGAAAGTTTGGAAGTTATAGGGTAAAAGCACAAAGTTGTGTCACGTTTTAGGACCACTTATCAGCATAGCTCAATTTGATTATTTCTAAATAAAAACTAATTTTTGTCAAACATATGTTCTAGCTAGATTCATTCTAGCTAAGCTAGATAAGTGGTTAAACTTTTCCAATTGGAAATTTCTATTAAATGCATGTTTTATACTAATTACCATAGAAATAAAATTATTTCAGAAAATCGATGTTTCAATAGCCCCTACTCTTCTTAATAATATTTTTCAAAAATATAAAAAAATACCATTGTGTAGAACTCAAAGTTAAGATTGTTGTCATATAAAGTTTATAGTAGTTTGATTAGATCTAATATATTATAATTTCAAAACAACAAGTAGGTATTTTAACATTCGAGAAGATGTTGCTTGAAATAAATAAAAAAATATAAAATCATATCAAAAAAATTTAAAATTTATATTTAACACTACATGAGAGAGTCATCTTCAAGAATATGTAATTTGTTTTCTGAATGGTGTAGATTTGATAGGGGAAATTTGGTGGGGGATGAAAACTATCGATTTCATATGAGGTCAACTTTGAGTAGTTATAGTGGAGAAAATATACATTGAAAACTAATCTTTCTTCTTTTTTGTACTAGCTATAGATTTTATCTATAACATAATTTGAAATAAGAGGAAAAATAGATTATTTGCATATACTTTTTTGGTGGGAACTAGACCCTAGATTTTTAGCAGTTTTCAGCAATTGAAAAATGGACTTCAAAAATTAAAAAAAACTATGTCAATTCTTGTTCAAATTTTTTTAAAAAAATTATAGGCATAAAATTCATCCATTTTTATATATTTCATCAGTTTACATAATCCTCAAATACTAAATACAAATGCCACTTTTTATTTCATTAAAGTTGAACAGTTTGCATGTTATGGTCCTTTTCCTTTATAAAAGTGTGACATAGGTTTGTACTTTTACCCTATATCTAATTGCAAGCCAAACATTGCTCAACCTTACGCTCTACCCTATTTTCATATTCTACCATCCATGGTTCAGACACATATCTGGGTCTAACAGATTGTAAGATAAGAAATATTGCTTAACATATGTTTTGGGGGTAAATAAGATGGTCTTCTTTTATCCTTAGATACACAAATGAAGGATCCCAATTGATTAACCCCAAAGGAAGGATCATTGCATAAATGAATCAATCATTTGGAAATAATACCAAAGAGGAAGATCTTAAATACCCGTTATATAGAAAATAATGTGTGATATATCTAGAAAGATTAATAACTTTTAATTGAGATGAATAGGAGGATAGTACTAACCTTAAAATGTTACAGATCTAAAGAATGTTGTTTTTGGGGGTCTACACTTAGTTTCTAGAAAATCTGAGATTAGATCTGCAATAGAAATGTAGAGACAAACAAAACTCAAAAATATTTTTCCATTCTGACACAGTTCTGATTTTGACCCTCAAGTCAATGTCACCATTGACCTAGAATTTTTGATTCTGACCTAGGGAAGAATATACCTCAAAAGTCTCCGACAGGAAATATTTTTCTAAATTCTAAAAGTTTTCCGAAAAGGGTATCCAAATCTACACTCCGATCCATTGTTTTGAACCTGCACCTGAAAGAAAAATAGATTTGTTTGTTGGGGGGAGAGGTTTGCCTTAGTCAACCCCCAATTTTGGAATTAACCTTGAAATCAATAAATAAAATAAAGGAATGCTAGAAAGTAGTAGAAGTAAATATAATAATGAAGCTATGATATTCAAATAGATATGCAATTGTATTTTAAATGCAAACAAGTATGTAAATATGAAAGCTTGGACTCAATATTAGAAACCATAAACCTCCATGATTGTATGCTTGAAATCCAGCTTGAAGGGAGAATGAAGGAGTGTTGAGGATGTACAAAGGATCTTGAAGGAAGATCACACCACCATGATGGATAGATCTAGGGCTTGAATGATGAATCTTGAATGCTTGAACCAAATCCCTTCAAAGGATTGAATGCTAGAATCCTTGATCTTCAATAGAGAACTTGAATGCTTGAGAGGGAGACCTGAACACTTTGAAAGCTTGAAAACATGTAGAACAATGGATGCTTAAACTTTTTTCTTGATCATGGTTGTTTGCTTGTAATTATGCTTGATATCACTTAGTTCATGGTTAGAGAAAATGAGAGGAGAAAACTTCCTTATATATTAAAATAGGGAACAATCTTCTACAGAGGCCTACATAGGAGAATTAAATTCTAATTAGGCATATACCGCTAGGAGAGGACATATATTAAATATAATTTACAAATTTTCTCTTCGAAACCCAAAACAACCGACTTGGAAGTGAGAAATGAACTTCTGATGACCTCCAGCAACCAACAGACTTCTTGATTTGAAAGGGGGACCCAGGTCAAGGTCGAGGTAATCCTTGACCTAGGTCAAGGTTAATGTCGTCCTTGGCCTAGGTCAAGGTTGAGGTTGACCTTGACCCAGGGAGTCAGAACCCCTAGAAAATATGCTAGAAAGGAGGGTTGGTGCCTGAAGAGTCCCAATCAGGGTCCTAAATAGACAAAGAAGTGAGAGAGGATGCAGAAATGAGGGGACAATATGATGGTGGTAAAAAACACCCCCTAAGGAGGGCTAAACGTTCTTAGCATGGAAGTAATTCTATTTTAAGATGATAAATAGATAAACTAGAAATAACTTCAAGATTTATAAAACATTATGTAGCTCATGTATCAATAAAAATAGAAACATTTTGGCCAAAGAGATTACCGGCCAACTAGATCGGGGTAGCCTAAAAGTCTTCCTGTCTATGATCAAACACTACATGAATCTGATGTTGAGTTTGGGGACCCTTCCCAACTCTATGATCTACACGTTGAGGAAATAAACTGGCATAATGGTCACCTCCACAAGTGAAGCAACCACCCACTGGTCCTTTCCTACCCTCAAACCTATTCCTCCTATTGTCATTCCTATCATTTCCTCTATTCTTATACTGAGCCTCATTGTTGTTGATATTCCTCCCTACATTCCCTCTACCTTTACCTCGCATATTCCCAACATGCTGTCATCCAGAATCCCTAGGTCAATTGTCCTAGAATTTCCTCTTAAATCCTTGAGAGGTATTAGTTCTCTAATTATCCTTTACTGAAGACACCTGTTGTAGTTTTTATTCTTTTCTCAATACCTTCCTAAAAGAAAATTCCATAGTTTCAGGCTCATGCATGCCAAAATCAGATCCTATCTCAAGATGTAACCCAAGAATAAATTTGTGGGTTCTAAACCGCTCATCCTACTGGCACTGTGGTACATACTTGACCAAGTGGAAAAACCTCTCATGATACTGAGTAACACAGAACTCCCTATATCAGGTTTTAGAACTTACCCACTTTTTGGTCATAATATAACTGTGGTAACCACCTCTTATGAAATAGTACAAGAAAATCATCCCAACAGATCTCACCAGGTTACATCTTGTTCTCTGCCATCTCATTATACCACCATGTACCATCTCTCCCAGTCAACTGAAAAGAACCCCACATAGCTCTAGATTCGCCAAAAATATTTCAAATGTGGAAATACTTTTCCATGGATACAATCCATGCCTCAGCCTCATCACCAATGGTCTTACCATTGAAGGTAAGAGGGAGGACCTTCTTGAGGTCCTTTCTCAGTTCCTTTTCTATTATTTCCCTGTTATTGGGTACTATTTCAGCCCTAAGATCAACATTACATTTCAACTTCTCTTCATTCCTCCTACCATCTTCTTCTTTCCTCTAAGCCTCAAGCCTTTGATCCTCTTCCTATTTACGTTGGGCTTCAAGTCTAAGATCTTCTTCCCTCTTCCTTCTCTCCTACTCACCTAGTCTACCTCTCAAATCGTGCTCAAGATTATCCATACACTCTCCTTGTATCTGCAAGAGATTACCATGCTAGGTTAAAAGAGCCAAGATCTCATCAAGCCTCTGGTTAGATTCACTGGGTGAAAGTACAAACCTGTGTCACACTTTTATAAAGGAAAAGGACCACAACATGCAAACTGTTCAGCTTTAATGACATAAAAAGTGGCATTTGTATTTAGAATTTGAGGATAATGTAAACTGATGAAATGTGTTAAAATATATGAAGTTTATGCCTATAATTTTTTAAAAAAAATTAAACAAGAATTGATATTGTTTTTTAACTTTTGAAGTCCATTTTTCAGTTGTTGAAAACTGCTAAAAATATGGGGTCTAGCTCCCACCAAACAAGTATATGCAAATAATTTGTTTTTCCTCTGATTTAAAAATATGTTATAGATAAAATGTATATCTAGTACAAAAAAGAAGAAATATTGGTTTTCAATGTATATTTTCTCTGTTATAACTGCTCAAAGTTGAACTTTATGAAATTGACAGTTTTCATCTCCAACCAAATTTCCCCTATCAAATCTACACTATTAAGAAAAAAAATTACATATTCTTGAAGAGGACTCTGTCCTCTAGTGTTAAATATTAATTTTAAATTTTTTTGATATGATTTACCATTTTTTTAACTATTTGAAGCAACATCTTCTTGATGATGACATTAATTTTGCTATTAGTACACTTAGTGAAAAACATTGACAAAGATCATTGGTACAAGCATAACTGGTGGACAAAGAGCATAACTGGCAGACCGCGAGCATACCTGATAGAAAAAAAAGTCATGAGAAAATGCTAAGTGTGGAATTGACCAATGAATACTGACAAGTGTTGCACCGATGAAGTAAAAAGGACATCACTGATGGGTCAATAATATAACATGAAGATCATCTCCGACGATACATTTTTTAGAAGAAAACCGACGGAGAAGAAAAGGCATATCTGACGAATAGTTCAAGAAAGGAACACCGACAAAAAAGAAAACTGACAGACTGACAGAGAAGCCTGACCATCAAAACCAAAAGTCAGTTAGAGAACCTGCAAATAGTGGATCTGACTTTTACACGTTAGATAAAGCATCATAATTCTATTTTTAGAGTTTTAATTTATTTTAAATCATTACTTGAGGATCAAGCAAGCATAATGTAAATGTTTTAAAGCATCCTAACGGATCTAAAACATATCTAACTAAAAATCAAGGTCAAGTTGTAAACCTTGGATCTAGAGTTAACTTGAGAAGCGTGTATCGAGAATAGAGCTAAAATCTAGTATAAATAAATGTTCAATCAATTGTGAATTATGAATTCATTATTGCTAATAGCCACAAAGAGAATCTAAGGAGCAGAAGGTAGAATTCATGCAAAGTTCAAAAATAGATCACAGCAGTTATCAAGAACACACTGAGGCTACCAACATGTAGACAAAGGTATTATTCAATCATGAAAAGATGATTACTCATACAGAGGAATCTTTATTGGATCTATTATCAGCAATTAGAGATTGCATACATCATCAGATCAAAGACTTATGTAGTTTCATTATAACAAGTGCGTCACATCTAAAATCCTTTTGTAGAAGGTGGACTTGACCGTTCTTTACAAATCTCTCAATAGAGTGCACACTTAACAGTGTTACTAAAGCTTCAAACAAAGTAGATCTTAACAGGTCTCCACTGTAATACTCCTAACATGGTAGGTCATCAGAAGTGACCAATCATAAGCCTTAACTGGCCCCTTATTATTTGCAGATAGTGAAGTATTGTGCATAACAATCCCCACCATATTTTTTACTTCCTAACAGGAGTTTTCAGCGATATCATATCTTGTGTCATGTACTATCTATTTATATTAATATTTCTTGTATGGTTACATATTAAAAGAACTTATATTATGATTGCATATGCATAAAGAAAGATGAACAGTTAGAGAAGAGAAATTGCAAACTAATGACTAAGGGTTAATGGGATAACCAAGAAAAGTTTTAGAGGTACTGATTCACCCCTCCCCTCTTAGTACATCATTCTTAATATAATTCCAACAATTGGTATCAGAGCTAAGTCTCTTTCTTGAAAAGATTAAATACTTAAGAGAAAATATCAGAGCAATGGAAAAGTACAGACCGGACATGACTATTGAGAATGAGCAATTACAGATGCAGATAAACTATGAGCAATATAAAGAGGCGAGAATCAACTTAAGAAAACTTCTTGATGAAAGAAAGATTATGAAAACTAAGAAAAATTAGAAGGAATACAAAGAATCAGAAATACAAGATTACTTTGATACAACAGAATCATCAACAAGAAAAGTTTCAGACACATTAGTAGAAGAAATCACAAGTCTACAAGAAGTCAATCTACATCTGACAGAGCAAATCAAGATGCTGTAAATCAGTCAAGAAACTCAAATGGTGAAAATGATTGATGTCATGAATGATGCAAGAAAAGTTGAAAATGAAAGAACACTAGCCATTGATGATAGGAGGAAAATAACAGAGAAGCTGCAAGAGAAAGAATCAGAGATTCAAAGACTTATTAAGCATCACCATGAGGTTACCAACCAGATTATTCTTATGAGTCAAGAGGCAAACAGACTAAATACAGAACTCATTGAAGTAATATAGATCATCAGTGAGCTAAGAGAAGAGAATAAAAAATTGAAGCATGAAATCAATAGTCCCAAATCAACACAACAAATTGATCAAGAAAGCTAAAGATAGCAACAAAAGGATGGATGATTTTATTGATAGACAGAGAAGAGTCAACAACTACACAAGATTAGGATACAATAAGAATGGTGAATCTTATAATCAACTAGATCAAAGGAATGCTTTCAGAACCCCCAAGATCCAAGAAGCTGTCATCCAATCACTGTGGAAAACCTGGCCACACCTAAAACATTTGCAGAAGAAAAATGAAAGGTATTCCTCAAGCACAATCTACTTTTATTGGTAATTATTATAAATGTCAAAAGAAAGGACAAAAGGCACATGAATGTAGATCCAAAGTGACAAAACCCAAAAGGAAAATCTACATGGAAAAGTATTGTCCTACATGCAAGATGAATGGGCATACACATGAGGAGTGCTGGAAAAAGAACAAGGCCTGGACACCAAAAGAAACTGATAATAGATACAAACCAACAAGAGTAGGTAACTCATATGTTTGAGACTATAACACATAGGTAAACTGCACAGCATGTGGAAGGTATGGTTATATTATTGCCAATTGTATGAGAAAGTGGACCAGAAGGTCAAGAGGTTGGACCAATCCAGGTATGAAATGTTTGCATTGTTATAAGGTTGGACATGTGATAAAATATTGCAAAAACCAACTGACAGATACAAGTACATATCCCAATGGAAATACCATTGATGACATCAAGAGAATGAGAAACAAGATGTGGGTAAAAGCCACAAACACTAAAGGTGCTGGAACAAGCAATGCAAATGGTGACACCCCATCTAATGGATCTGGTGACATCACTATTTCCAACTAAATTGCACAAGTAAGTATGGAACTGCACTATGACAATTTATATTATGCATCGGTTCCATTACACATAGTTCATATTATAATTATATTAGCATGAATAAAGATGCAATATATTGTTATTTGCTAAACTGTTGAAAAGAAACCATCGGTTATTGGGCACAATTTGCATCAGTAAAAACACACAAAAAAGTTACCACTACTTACCGGAATGTATCGGTCATTACACAAACACCAAGTTGCTAAGTGTAAACTGACGGACATCAGTGAACCTTGAGGCAACAAAAGTTATCTTCGCCACTTTACCGACCATCATCGGTGAAGTCACCAAAGCTGCTAGCAATCCTAATGCTTTGCACAAACACTGAAGATGTTATGAATGCCTCTACCATTGAACTCATTCTTTGTATACTGATGAGTTGGTGAGCATTAATAACTACTTAGGACACAAAAGTTATAAAATCCCGACGGGTAAACTCATTTTCGCACCCACGATTTTTGAGCAAAGCAAAGAAGAGCAGAGCAATTTCAAAGCAATTTGGAGAGTGACCCAGAAGGAATCAATTTGACACAAAGCATTCACATTCACAGGAAATCACAAAGATTAGTAAGTAACCACATTCACCGACCGCACTATTTTATTTGTGAAAAGCCCTAAATTTATGCAACACAATGGCATCGACTTCTAGAGTTGAGAAGATTAAGGAAGATAAGAAGAAAATGTTCAAACTTTTCAGCAAAGTCTCTTGTGCTAAACCCAAATTCAAGCTACACCCAGAAATAGCATCACAACCTGACAATTCCAAAGCATTCTCCAAAATCCCACCTAGGGTTTTGCTGGTAGAGGACGTAAGGTCCTATATACATTGAAAGATCTCAGAAATAGGAGATCTAGACCTAGATAATACCTATAAGGCACTGTGTGATGAAGTAGGAAAACTCAAAGATGAGCACAAACATGTGGAAGTGAAAGGACTCACGAATGCACTATATTTTCCCAAAGTTTTCATAATAGAATGGATAAAGATTGTTCTCAACATAATGCTCAACAATACTCTATGGCTTAATAAAACAAAACCAATAACAAAGGATGTTATTCATGCAGTTAGTGGTTATCCTAGGATTGATAAACCATAAGCTCACAAGCACCCATCCCTGACAGAAGTGGAAAAACTAACTGGTGCTAAATCAGACAAAAGAGCACTCAAGGTCAACACCATTACCGACGTAGAGCTGAAGTTTGGAGCATGTGTTGTTGGATATAAAATATTATAGTCGAGCAGAATGAATAGCATATCAAGAACTGCTATGAGCACAACATACAAAATCATCAAACAAGGAAAGAAGATGGATCTTGCAGAGATCCTATTACATCAACTAGAGGAGAACATGTGCACTATAAGATCTTCAAGAACAAACACTTGTAAGTTTGGTTCCCTCATAATGTGCATATTCTTTTACTTTGAAGAATACTTTCCTTCAATAGGAAAAGTTGTATGGGACACAAGCAGACCTATAACCATTCAAATAGGTGAATTCATAGAATCACTAGGAACAGATTTTGATAATGTAATGCATGAGTATTTCAAAACTATTAAGGAAATGTTGCAAACTAGAACAAAGATTCCTAAAAATTTGATAGAGGAACATAAAGAGAATATATGTTTCATGGTAGATATTGATTTCATGTATATCCAAGTAGTAGTACCTAGGAGGTCATGGCTTTCACGGTTAGAATATGAAATAAAAATAGGACAAGCCAATGAGTGCATTGAGGCACTACTGAATGAACCAATTGACAACAAACAACAAAGACTTAGCACCTATGAAGAGGCCAAACAAAAGATTAAAACAAATCTTGTTGTCAAGAAAGCTGTAAAACAGTCAAGCAGAATGGTAAAGAAATTGAAACAGAAATTGAATATATCTTCTAAAGGTGAAGAGGAACAAGAGGGTAAGGAGGAAATCACCGAGGACCAGTTACTCATCGATGATACAGTAGAGGAAAATGAATCAGAGGAAGAACAATCTGATTCACCACCTCCTCCTCCACCTAAAAAGTCAAGAATGAGGAGTCGAACAGCAAAGGATGCAACTTCTTCTTCCATGATAAAAGGAAACATGATACATCAAAGGGAAAACAACCAGTTGGGAAACCTACCAAAAGGAGGAAATTTGTTCAGACAAATAAGGATATAGAAGACTCAGCTATGGATAAGCCTGACACTGCAATTGAACAAGCAAAGAAAACAACAAAGGTAACCTCAACTCATGAAAACATTGATGAAATATGTAAGTAATTTTAGAAGCCTCATCTATTGCACATCCTAAGATTAGGAAATGGTTGAAATGGGATAATGTAGAACATAATAAAATTGAAGATGCAATTATAGATAAAATGTGCAAACACTATTATGTCCCACTTCAATTCACTACACGTGATGTACCACAAGAACTGTTAATTAGATTATCTTCTAGGTTCACATTTGCACTCCATGAGAAGAAACATATAAGAGAAAGAATACTTGTTACTCTTATGCCTCTTGAATCAAAAAGGGAAGAAATAAATGAAATCATGGAGAAATATGAGAAAAATTTCTCACCCAAAATAAGAGCTTACAAATTTCTTGAAGGGAAGTTTATAGAGCTAGAACAAGAAGCTCATGATAAATGGAGCAAGATACTCAATCCTACTAAGGAGAGCAGTTATGAGAAGGAAACCGTCACTCAGGGAGATAACTCAAAAATTGAGTTAGACAGTGAAGAAGTTCAAATAACCAGCCAAAAATAGGTTGATATTGTAGATGAAGAATGACCAGACACTACTCTTGACCACACTCAAAGTGAGGAAAATCAAATACTAGCAAGTCCAATTCACATCAGTTTAGAAGATGAAGAAGTTACCAAAGAAGAGTTAACAATAAAAGGTAACTTAGTTGATGATATAAATGATGAATCATGGTTAGACAACATTGTCAATAACACTACATGAAAAGACCCTACAGTAGAAGTACAAAATTGATGAAGGGGACTCCCCTTAATACCACAAGTGCATGACAGAAACAAAGAGAAAAAACATAAATTTGCAAGAA
Organism: Thuja plicata; assembly: GCA_018584345.1. Classification (NCBI taxonomy): domain Eukaryota; kingdom Viridiplantae; phylum Streptophyta; class Pinopsida; order Cupressales; family Cupressaceae; genus Thuja; species Thuja plicata. The sequence continues at coordinate 896,604 of MU226634.1, read as the reverse complement.
TAGAAAATTGGCTCCTTATTGGCTCCACAAATGTGGAATTGCAAACTTTAGAATTACAATATCAAAAGCCACATGGGCATCCCTTACAATAATCTGTAGGACAAAGCCTCAAATCATCACACCCAAAACTGCCCTAGAAAACACCACGGGCCTTCCTTAAATAGGCAATTTTCCACCGCCCGAGAAGGTTCCAAAAATCTAGCCATTAAGGCCCACTACCCTTAGCATTTAATTATTTTTCACTTTTATTACAAAAGGGTCGGCTTTAAATATTTACAAAATATGAGATTAGGTAGCCCAACTTCCGAAAGCCATAAATTTTGAGTCGTAGCTCCGATTGGCTATTATAACCACTTTCTGGAAATGGGAGATCATGATACACAATGCCTAATTTGTGAAGCACCAGTCAGCCAGGGGTTCGACCTTGATCCCAAGCCTCTAAGGTCCTGAAATTTTAGCTCAAAGGTTTTGCACCCTAAAATCTCAATAGTAAATCCTTAATAACTTCGCCAATACAGATGATCTGGCAATGAAATTCAACTGGCATTCTTATATGACTAAGATGAACCTTCACCTGGAAAATTAGAACATTCTGATTTCAAACGACCAACTTACTAAAAATAGGAAGTTTCCAAAAATAGCATCTTTGTACAAAATAGCCCTTATTGAATAGAAAAACACATATTTTTGGGTGATGCAAGATTTCCCTTACACCCAGGATGCTCCTGCATTAGACACCCAGGGTAATTTGAGAAGTGACCCTATCACGTCTCAGGTGTGCAGAGGAAAACCAAGCTAGTCAACCTCCTCCTTTGTCAGCCATGATGAATCT
>MU226634.1:867006-883066 GCA_018584345.1 Thuja plicata | reverse complement strand
TATATATATATATAAAACTTAGAGATGGTAAGTGCTTCTTAAAATTTTATTTGTATTTTAAAGAAATAAGCAGCATGTTAGAAGGAATATTTTAGGTTCACTGTTACGCTTTCTTTATGGAATGCGCCTTAATCATCCTTCCCAAAGGGCCAAAAAAAACAACTATATATTCTTTATCCCACTTCCAGGAATTGCTTTGCTTTACCTAAAAGGAATGCCTTTATGAGGATCATCACCATTTTGATTTTAGATTAATATTACATGGTTTTCATACGTCTATTTAAGATTAAGTTGGACTGTAAGATAAGGTGGTCCAGCGAATTCGGAGTTGAAAGCCATGAAAGAGGTAGTATGAATTCATCTTCTCTGTGTTACACTGGGAAACAGATGAAAAATACTATATTTACATTTTCTATTAAATTAAATATTTTTTTAAAAAATATTTAAGAGTAAAACAAATTGTTCAGCATTTCGAAAAATATTATTTCAATTTTCTTCATGAAATGCTTTGTCAATTTAAAAATATCAGTCAATGTTTTCATATTTACTTTCTAGAAAATATTTAGTCGTTTTAAACATATATAAACAAATTTATCATTTTTCCAATTTTTTAATCATATAGTGTATTGATCAAGTGTTGTGTTGTTGTAATTGTTGTTGTTCAAGTTTAAAATTTCTTATTCCATATTCTTGTTGACTTATTGTACTCACACATTTGGACTTATCATGTTTATGCAATAGTGAGGATTTGTAATCTTGAAAGAGAAGCGAGATGTTCAAATCCTACAAAATGTCTAGCACTAAAGATGTGCCTTGGACAATATTTATTAATTAATTGAAAATCAAAATGAAAGGTGCATTGTAGGTGTTCCATACACATTTGCCCAAATCATACAAGAAGTATAGAGAGCAAGGTAGTATAGGGAGGTTAAGCTTCTAATTTTCAAGGTCTCATAAAGAAAAATAATCGGTAGACTACATATTTGAAAAGTGAAAATGGGGTGGGAGGACAAATTGCCTGATCAACATAGAAATATTATCTACCACTTGTCAATCATCTACATTTAGATTCCTCTATTAAAAAAATGGAGGGAAAATTATTTTTTCAACTTGATTTTACCTTGTATAGGCTCCATGAACAATCCAAAGCATAGAAGACCAGCATCAAAAGTTTAGGAAGCCCCTTTTCATGAGCCCTCAGCCTAATGTATGCACACCTCATTTGTAGGACAATAAGGTGCTTGATGCATGAAGTATGAGCAATCTCATGTTTTGTAAGTCATCTCTAGACCCCAGAAATAAATAACATTATATAATGAACTATAAATACATCCATTACATTCATAATAAAAATGAGATGTGACTAGACTATAAATTATCCCAATATACACACTAAAATCAAAAAGAAATATGGATGAGATGTGACCAGACTAAAGAGGTTAAAATTTCCCACAATTTACCACTGAAAAAATATTAATTTTTATTATGGAAAATACCAAATGAGCGAATCTAATCACATCACATCTCAGAACTTCAGAAAGGTAACAATTGTACGACATCATCCGGTGTTTTAAGGATATCTACATGTATTTAAAGTGATTGGAATAAATCTGATTTAGGAATCATTTTATCTTGAAATGGCAGAGAATTTACATGAAGCTTCAGCGCTAATTAATGGCTCACGGTTCTCACAAACAAGGGCTTTATGCAAACCTTAGCAGCGCCATTCTTTACTCTTATTTCTCTAAGAATAAAATACGATGGATTTTTATCAAAAGCAGTATTTTGTAGGTTTCCCATCCGAAAAAAAACATTACTTTTCTACTTTAAGCAGTTATTGTAATGCTTAAGGATGCTTAAATCTTAGAACTCTGTGCATAGTCTGCTGCTGACACAGCAGGAGCTCTCCTCTGCTTTCTGGCTGGCAAGGGAATCGTATTTGTGAAGGCCATTAGAATGTGTGCTTCTTCTTGTATCAAAACGGGCACAACTTTGCTCATTTTTTTAATGCCTTCGGATTGCAACTTGGTGATTTGAAAAGGTGTGAGGTGATGATATATACATTTAGTATTGGCCACGATGGTATGCATACATTGGAATTTTGTAGAAAAACAAAAACAAAGTTAAATTCCTTTTCAGAGAGTGGCGAAGCTGGTTGGGATTGTGTGGAAGATAAGGGATAGGAACGTTAGAGTGGGTCCTTGCTGATTGATTTATTTTTTGTTTATATATGTCCTCAGATCTCAGCAACATCTTCTTTCAACCATAAAAGCCGAAAAATTCTTTTTGGTAAAAAGTAGAGGAGTTTGGAAAAAAAGAGAGGAAAAGGATCAAGAACATGAACAAGAAAGAATAAGATCATAGCGAATTCCATCCTAGAATAAGAGCATAGTGAACTCCATCCTATTTATATGATCAATGTTTCTTGTTGCCATGGAGGGAAAAAACACTTGGCAGCGCTCAGCCGAGCCCATCCAAGCCGCCCCATGTATTGTAAATTTGTACATGCCCTAAAATGTCAGATTGACAACGAGTAGAAGAGAATCTCTGTAACGGGTGGGTTTGTTAGCTAGATTTGAAGCCAAGATCTGTTTTTATGTGCTTTAAGCATAATAAAAAACGGGGGCGGGGAAGAGCCGGAGAAGAACAAGGTATAATAGAGAGTCGCTATTTCTGTTTTCATGCTTTTGATGGATCATGGTGAATGATTGGAAACCTTGATGAAAAATTTATTCACATATTATACTTATGTGAATGATCTAAAACATTGATGAAAATATTGCTTACACAGTATCTAAAACATTGATCAAAATATTGATTACACAGGGGAATCCAGAAAGATTTTAGACGAAAGATTTGTTGTAGTATTGTTTAGTTGGTAGTGAAAAATTAGGCCTGCGGAGCGGAGGGGGATGCGGTCAGGAGGTTGCACGGTGCAGCACACATTGACGGCGGAGGCCGCTGGTGTGGTGAAGCATGCGGTGGCTGTGGCTCGTCAGCGAGGCCATGCACAGGTCACGCCCTTGCATGTCGCCGCTTCTTTGCTCGCGCCTGGCGGCACGACGCTCCTCAGACGAGCGTGCCTAAAATCGCACCCACACTCCACTTCCCATCCTCTGCAATGCAGGGCTCTGGAATTGTGCTTCAAAGTTGCCCTAAACCGCCTTCCCACAACCGCCGGTTCGGTCGTGCAGCCCGGGCAGCCGTCGCTTTCAAACTCCCTCGTGGCGGTGCTGAAGCGCGCGCAGGCAAATCAGCGGCGGGGATGCGTTGAGCAGCAGCAGCAGCCGTTGCTTGGTGTGAAGGTGGAGATTGAGCAACTCATCATTTCAATCCTCGATGATCCTTCTGTCAGTAGAGTTATGCGGGAGGCTGGGTTTTCCAGTACTTTTGCGAAGAATAAGCTCGAGGAAGAAAGCGCTTGCCTTAATTTTCCTTCCTCCTCTTTGGATCATCATAATAGTAATGAGATCTGCCGATCTGCCGCTAAAATAAAGGGGATCATGGCTGAGGCAGTTGATTTGGCTGGTGGGTTGATCTACAGTCAGAGTAGTGTTAGTAATCATAGCCCCAGGTTTAATTTCTTCGATAGGCCTGGGTTCGATGGTGTTAGGATTAACGGTGGCGTTAAGAATGAGGACGTGGAGAGTGTGCTCGGGGTTTTGCTTGGGCAGAAGACGAGGAGAGTGAATAGTGTAATTGTTGGAGATTGTTTTCTTCTTACTGAAAATGTGGTGAGGGATGTGATGAGTCGGATTGGGAGAGGAGATGTTCGTGATCCGCTCAAGGCCGTGCGCTTCGTTACTCCCCACTTTAATTCTCTCGCCCATGGAATGCCTGTTAGCAGGGAAGTGGTTGAGCAGAAGCTTGCGGAACTCAGGAGAGGAATCAATAATTGCCTTATTGGAGGCTCGGCCATTGTTTATGTGGGTGATCTGAGATGGGCGGTTAATGAGGGTAACAGGAATAGGGATAACAGTGGTAGTTATTGTCCAGTTGAGCATATAAGGATGGAACTGGGACGGATTCTCAGTTGTAGTGCAGAGAGTCGAAGGGTGTGGTTAATGGCGACAGCGACTTATGAGACGTATATGAAGTGTCAGAAGGGGCAACCGTCTTTGGAAACACAGTGGGGTCTCCAGGCAGTTCCAGTTCCCTCTGGAGGGCTATCCTTGACTCTACAACCCAGGTTAATATTCTTCTCCATCACAATCGTTTATTTCTCAAACTGGAAATTTCATGTCACAATTGTAATATTGGAACAAAAACTGTGTCTATGAATCAATTATTTTCTTCTTAATTACTGATATGGGATTTCTACCATTCATTGCATTATTTTTTGCTGATTTTCCTGTTTTCTAGATCTCCCTTAGGTTCTACTTGATCATCCATCATCAAAATAAGAGGTGCATAAAGAGAGAAAAATTTCCTTTACATCATACTTGATCATCCATCATCAAAATAAAAAAGTGCATAAAGAGAAAGACAAATGAATTTGGTTAAGGTAGTGGTAGGAATAATACAATGAGGGGGCATGTGAAAGAATAGGAATGGATGAATAAGGGGCATGGGAAAGTATAGGAATAAGAATGGATGAATAAGGGGCATGCGAAAGTATAGGAATGGATGAATTTTTGAGGTTTACAATAAGGGAAATGAGATTTGAAATAATTGTAAAGATATATTTGTTCGCTTGTTTTAAAGTAATGATTTAGAACTCATATATGGAAGGCACAGACTTCAGTGAAGTTTTCCATATCCATTGAACTAAATACTAGATGAACCATAAGCTCTATATCTAGATTTTCCATGGCTACTCGAAATTGGATTCCAAATAGCACAACCCCAGAAGATAAGCTCTAGAAACATTTTGAAAATCCATATATATATGGTTATAATGCCTCGTTTCGAGATTTAATTTCATTCATCAATCATACTCAATGAAGAGAGTATTATTAATCTTATATGGAATGACATGTTTTGTAGCTCGGCCAGCCAAGTCGAAGGGAAGATCAACGGCACACGTGGTGATATCTTGATCCCAATTCAACGCAACATCATGTGGCAAGCGCCACCCATTAAAACTATTGACCTGGACGACGAACCAGTGGACAACCCCAATTGCTGCTCTGAATGCTCCGCAAAATTTGTAGAGGAAGCAGAATATGTGCGGGAAGAAGAGAAGAAAAAGAGTTCGAATGATAGCAACTTGCCTTTGTGGCTTCAGCAATGCCGCGACAATAACATGTCCAGAAAGAGTGAAAAGGCCCAGGTATACATACGTACTCTACTTCCCCTACATAGACAGCCCATTATGTTTACAAAACTTTTAATCATCTGAACATTTCCCCAATTTTGCGCCGCAGTTGGAGGAGCTCCGCCAAAAATGGCAGCAGATATGTCGGAGTAAACATTCTCATTGGGAACAGAGGCAGCGATCTGCGTTCGAGATCCCACACTACTCGGCCTCGATTTCGGGAGCAAATTCTGGTCCAGCGTGGTGGCGCGGCCCTCAAAGCCATGCTTATGGGTCGGGAGTTCAAATGGGAGGAAACCCCAGTGAGGCGTGGCCCGTGCTGTCTTCTCCCGCCTGCTCACATCAGAGTAATCCTGATAATGTTGGGGATTCGAGCATTGACAGTGTGGAGGAATCCTCGAGGTTCGATGTTGAGACCACTCTCGCTCTCGGCCTAGCAGACACCACTTCCCAAGACAGCGCTACACCACCGTCGGACCCAGAAAGCTTGACCGAGATGCTTGAACAGAAAGTACCATGGCAAAGCAAGGCCAATGCCCGCGCCATTGTTAGCGCCGTTTTAAGATCCAGATCTGGCGCTGTTAGACGACAGAACGGCATCAAGGGCGACACTTGGTTTCTTGCCTTGGGCTCTGACAGGATGGGGAAACGAAAGACTGCTCAAGCTCTGGCCGAAATCATGCTTGGGTCGCAGGAGAGAGTTGTTTGCTTCACGGGTAAGTATGAATTGGACAGACTTACGCATGCCATTGGCTTAAACCCCAACTGCGTTGTGCTGGTGGAGGATATCGAGCAGGCGGAGGGCGCATTCATGGAGGCGCTACTGAAAGCCTTTGGAACTGGAAGAGTCATGGATTCCAATGGGAGGGAAGTGAGATTGGCCAATGCTGTCTTTTTCTTGACTTCCTCCCTCGGAACCAACTCCTTCATAACCCATTATCCATCTTCTCAATTTGACGAGGACCGCCTGATAGAACATATTGCACGCCCCTCTTGGGGTTTAAAACTGGTGGTGCAGGAAGATCAGGAACAAGGAGGAATGAAATTGGGCAATCATAGTTTTAAGAGGAAGCCAGAATGGGATACTCTACAAGTAAATCAAAGAGAGAAGAGGAATAGGCAGTCGCCTGTTTTGGACTTGAACATGGAGACGGAGGAACAAGGAGGCATTGAAGCAGGCGAGAAGCTTGATCACAATGCACTCTCCGACCAAATCAGGAGTTGTTTCTCAGAACAGCTTCTGAAATCAGTAGATAAATGTTTGGTTTTCCTTCCTTTCGACTTTACTCAGCTTGCAGAAAAAATAGTTGAAAAATTGCATGAGTCATTTCGGAGAACAACCAATGGCAGAGGGTTGTTTGATGTAGAAAGCAGTGTGGTGGAGCGCCTGGTTTCGTGTTGTTGGGAGTTGGCTCCCTTGGGCACCAGAACATTTGAGAAATGGGCTGAGGAAATATTCGAAGTGTGGTTGGCTCGATTACAATCAATCCACACATTTACATCACAGACCATTGTCAACTTATCAGCAACAGAAAGTAGCAATACCAATTACTTCTATGGCAATTCTCATCTTCCAACAAGATTCGAGGTTAACAGTTGCACTAATCATGCCAGATTCAGCTACAGTGCATAATGGCCCGTCCCCAATACATAAAAATACCAGTTTTGATTTCATCATTGTGATTATCCTCAATAATACCCTGGTTGCACGCAAATGTACTAAGTTCGATCCCCTGCCAAGCTGAGATTTCTGATAATAGCTTAGTTGTATGCAAAAGGACGAGGCACAGGAGATATGATGGGGGTGTCATGCAAGCAACCCAGTTTCTGAATGTCTCTGAAGAGATCATCTCTGTATCTGTCAAAACCATAAGAATCCTTAGATGTATAATAATTGCAGCCATCTCTGCTATAGAAACTATTTCATTATAACAATTGATAATGAAATAGTGTTTGGGCTTGCCACCTATTAGAAGAAGCAGCGAGAATTGATATTTTCTACTTTACTCACCCCACTTGAATATCCATCACACAAGTCTAAACCTCTGCAACTTTGCATGTAGGTTACCCGTGACAAGCTATTGCTCAGTACACAAGAAATTGTAAATATATTGCAATTCTAAACATGTTTTAGATCTTCATCCCATTTTTGCAGATGAGATGTTATCCTTTACTTCATGTTGCATTTCTCTACTCTTTTGGTATCTTCTATTTTTAGATATTTTCAGTTCTATATACGTTACAAGATCTCCTGTGAGTGATGTTATCTTAACGGAATGTGTTCTTGACCTGCATTGGACCCATTAGGGTGGCTATCACTAGGTATGGTAAAAGATTGAACATGGAAGGGTACCATTAGCAACTGCTAATGTTGCGGGAAAACAGGAAAAACTGCACAATTTACAAACAGTTCATATGTACGCAATAATTGAAGTGGGGGAGGAAAAAAAGGAAGAAAAAATTTGCGAACTAAGAAAATTTTACCTTAGCGATTGAGCTTAAAGAGCATAGGAACTGTTTGTCCTTGTTCCATTGTAGCACTAGGGTTTACGGTCCTCGTTCTAAAGCCCTTCACCATTATACATGAATTTCTTTTGTTATTCTTACGTAATCCCGTGCCTGCCATAGTTTATATTCATTGTCACTGTCGCAACTGGTGAACAACAAAACTGTAAACACCCACCCGCCAACAGTCAACTCTCCATGAAAATGTTACCGCCAAGTATTTTTTGTTTTCTTTTTCATTGAATCTGTTTGTGTTCCCCAATCAGATAAAAGTGCAACTAAATTATGTTTGAAGACACTCTTTCTCTTCCATTGCCCACATCATTCTTCGTCATTTTGTTTTCTATTCTCATCCATTGAATTACATACGGGAATTCAGTTTGAAGCAGATTGACTGGGTAATAATTGATAGTGATTAGGTTAGGAGTATGGATATCAAGTAGATGGATTCTCATGATAGCCATGAACATATGCTAAGGTGTTCGGAGCAGTCAAATCTATCACAGCAGAAAAAACTACAGCCACTCTTGTCAAATCCACGCCTTTAATGTTTTGTCTGATAACGTAGCGTATAATGAGTTATATTGTAGAAGTTACAGGTGACAACTGCCATCCCTATATATCCTCCCATTAATCCGCGTTGCGGAGCTATTAATCCACTACTCCAATCATCAAAGTTTCTTTGTCTTTTCAAATGGCTTTTAGAGATTCCCAAGGATTTTATAATTCTCCGAAGATGGAGGGAGGAAATTATGTCTCTTCCCGTAAGCCTTATATTAGAGCAGTCCTGCCCATAAACTCTGCGTTTTCCTCGCTATTTCTTTTCAATCCTTGAATTATCAGACAGCTTGAAGTGTGAATATCCCATCATGACAATTGTTCGAGCCCTTCACATATGGTTAATTTACATCGTGCATGAAGCCATCTTCAATAGTGCAAATAGTATTTTCACACAACTTATTTCTTGTTGTTCGAATGGTTGATATAGTTGAGTGAGGGCTCTGAGTTATTTTCAAGTAGATCTTGTGTTCATCCTCTTTATCAGGTTTATCTAGTTGTCGGCTTTGTCGGAGCTAGTCTGTACTCTTGAGAAGTTATAGAGGGCTCTTCCTACCAAAGAGCTAAGCTACAGATTGCTGACCCAATCTGCTAATTTCTATAGGTTAAAATAAAACAAATTCTAACCCAACTAGAAACTGTTTAAGTGTCCTTAATTAAATAAATGTAACAGTAGACATAAAAGCATAAGTAAAGTTAAAAGTAAAATCTGATAGATAAGGACTTTAGCTTTAAATTTGATAATAGGAGATTCGCATGGAACAAGCAAGTGTAAAGAAATACAATCTACAAGGCTTCTTATAAACATGTATAAGAATAGTATTTTTTTTTCTTTAAAAAATAAAAATTCTAATGTGTCTCTACGACCCAGTCCGGCAACCTACAACCCAGCCCAGCGACCCAGCATCCCTTATCAAAATACATAAGAATAGTTGTTGCTCCTATGAGATCTTTCTTCAATAAGAAGGGTTTTCTAATGGATAGTGTAGTTGTGTTATGCATATACTGAGTAGGTTAATCTACGTTAAAAAATTAAAAAATTCAATTAGCATTTTACAATACATTGTTTGCTCCACTCATATCATAATAAAATTTTCTTGTAAATGTGTTGATTTTCTTGTATAATTCGTTGTTGTGGGATCACTGTCTTTTGGTTTAGTCTTCTATATAGTCAAAAAAAAATTGTCAAATTGTTTTTATTATTTTTCAAAGTAAATTTAATAGCTTATATATATGAGTGCAAACATGATCAATATTTTTGTCCCTTTTTCATTTTATGATTTTTGGTTTTTGTTGATTATGAAGTTTTTTAAACATTTAGGAGTATTTTATATTTTGTGTGTATGAGGACTTAGTAAGGCAAATAAATCCAACATGCATATAAGAAAAAAAGAAAAAAGTAAAGTACCTTAAAAGATAGTGATGTGTTTCCCTTTTTTATTTAAATGTTATTAAATCTATGAAAAGTGCCTTGTTTAGAACCAAGATAGAAAATAGAAAGCATTATTATTAAAGTTTCTTTAATTTTAATAGGAGCACATGTAATTATTTCAATTTAAAAAGAAATTGACAACTTTAATTTTCTCTTAAATATTCCAATATAAAAGAATAAAAGAACAACAAAATAATTTACACACCTACAAACAATTACATTATTGAGTTAGGAAAAATAAGTGAAGGTTCCTTAGTTCTTGATCATTTCCAATACTTATTTGAGAAGGAACATTTAGCTCTTGTGATGTCATATTATATAATTTTTATTTATAATAGATGTATATACGTTTGAGAAATATATTATATGTTTTAATAATATAACATTTGGATTTAAATTTTAGTTTGTTAGGGATTAGTCGCATTCTTGTACAAATCCCTTGAGAAGGCTTTTTGAATGTTTGATTTTCATTTTTGGGGAAGGTTGGCTGAAGTTTTTGAGGAAAAATTTCTGAGAATTTGAGAGGGAGATTGTAATTTCAGGGACAAGATTGTTGAGAGTTTTATTCTTTGTGTGGAGGGAAATTTTTTCTTTGGATTTTGGATTAGCTTTAACTTTGGATATTTGTTAGAATGATGTGAAGATTTCTTATAGCCCATCATAGATTTGGATGTTGCTTCTTCATTCATACTCATCTTCTTTTTGGTTGATCTTCACAAAACCTGAGGTAGGGATTGAATTCCAGACTTCTATTATTTTCTTTGTGGAATTTGAGAAATATTTTTTGTGTGATTTCTATGCTAAATCTATACTTTTTTGTTTTATATGATATCTAAAAGTGTATGTTAAATTAGATGAGTTTTACTATGCAAATTTCCTTGATTTCATTCAACCTATTTTGGAGAAAAAAAAAAATTATGTAATTATTTACTGTGATTCTAAGATTTAAATTGATTGAGGATCTGGAAATGAAAAAGATTGATCTCAACTTTCTCTCACTCTTATTTTATTTCCACATCTTAATTAATGCCTCATTTCATTCATTTTACCTGGACTAGAGAATGCATTATTCTACTTATAGTTGAGAAGTAAAAATATGTTGTAAAATCTATAATTGTGTTGTACAATACTTCAATTACATTTAGTTTATGGATATTTTTCCAAGTGGGATGGTTGCTAATGCATTCTTGATCTTGGGTCAAATATCAACAGTGTTGGCGATCGTTGAAAAGGAAGACAGAGCACATTCTCCCTCTGCATCTTCAACCCCTACAGTGTCGGCTACCTTTGTTTTTGGCAGGGCTTCGAAAAAGTCAAAGAACAAAGGAGGAGAAAAGTAAAGGTCAGGCATTTCAATTTTGCTATGGTGGGTGTTTCTCTTTTTTGGGCTGCTAGATTTTGGTCATGTTGTTAAAGATAGAAATACTATTGGCGGGTTTATATCCTATGTCACCTTCTTATCTTCTCACATGTTTGTATATCCTTTATCCTTAAAATAATTCTCTTTGGTCTTTAGGTTAGTTTCTAGTGTCATCTACAGGATGTTTGCCCCATTTTTAATGTATGTAAGGGTAAGGATGGAGGGTTTTCTTGGTGCTTCTTTCCCTTCCGAGCCCTTGAAGCAGTATATAATATATATTAATAAAATATTTCAATGGCTTTGTCATTTTTGCCTAAAAAAATAAATAAAATACTTCAATTACATTTCAAATTATGAAATTGCATTTCACAATCTTCCAATTGCATAGCATGCCTTGGAAATTACGTATAATGCCCATATTATTGAATTTTGGTTAAAAATTAGGGCTTTTATGCATGCTAGACACAATAGGGTTGGTTTATACTCTATTTTATTACTCTGATTGATCTTTGGAGGTAGTATCATGTCTTATTTGTAAGATGTAAGTGCATTTGAATTATATTGTATTAATATCTTTTAATTATTCTTCTTGATTGGGGCTTAAGGCTTGTCCATGTAAAGGGCATTGTAAGTGCTCCCTAAACTAGATTAAATGACTCTAAATGATGTATGGAAATGATGATATTATAATTTTTTATTATATGAATCAATTATGTTTCCATTATCTTATTTTGAGCATAAGGTTGGGAACCTAGTTGCATTGTATGTTGAGTGGCTCTTAATGGGGGCCAAGGCCCTAAAGTGGTTAGTCTAGGATAACCCATTGAAGAGTTATGTAATCATGTGAAAATGTAATAAAATGAATATAGGTAAAACATTAGTCAAGATAATAATAATGCCTCACCAATGCATTGAGTACTACTACAGACTAAGGATGGGACTAAGAGAAGATGCTTGTTGAGACTGGCATGATCAAACCTCCTTTTCTTCATGAAAGGATTGCTTGGTTCCAAATGAGTCCCTCTTAGGGGTCATGGTTGAGTGAGATTAGTCCAAGATAACCCAAGGAGAAGGGCTTTGTGATGACACTCATACGACATGTATCCTAGAGTCCATTCCCACTAACTTTTGCTTTACCTATGGTAGTTTGTAGTCTTTTCCTTGCTTTATGGTTTCCTCCAATTCCTTACCATGTTTAGATATTTGGTCACTTAATGTTTGGTTTTGTTTTCTCGTTATGTGCGGTTCCTTATGTCTATCTCCTTAGCACTGTAGGAGAGGGCCTTAGGGTTCCCTACGGTTAGGTGGTAGTGATATTTCTACATCATGATTCTATGATTGGTCATTACAGGTTGATGAATTCTTATTCCAGTACCTTCATTCACGTTGTTTGGAGGTCCCCATGTTATCATTCATGTAATATTGTATTATTGTATATGATGGTTTATATACTAATTGGAGGAGAATTATTTAATTACAAACACGATGATGTATATATATTTAATGATGAACAATGTAATTTTAGTATAGGATGGATGAAATTATAATTGTACTTAATGAATGGTTATGTTATAAGAAATCCTTAAATGTTATTTAGAGTTAGTGGATTATGTGGTTATATGATACTATTTCTATGATGAAAATAATCTAGAAACATTTGGGTTTCATGCTTTAAAATGAACCTAGAATTAAAAGTAAATGGCCCTTATGTTCCTTACCTTATTTTTCATTATTATATCTAGTTGGTTAGATATATTTTAGCAGTCTTTATCAAGTAGTGGAATTAGGGAACCCAAAGAGGACCTAGGATTAAGTTATGAATCATCCTTTATTTTTTAATGTGAGCATTAATATTATATGTAATGTATCTTTAATTCTACTTTCTTGGAATGTGAACAAAAATTGAACTTAATGAAGTAAAAGTTCTAATTATATTTAATGAATATATTTATTGGTTTTTTAAAAAAGAAAATTGTACCTTATCTTGGTCAGCTTACCATTGTCCACTTGGATTCCTTAGAAGGGTTTTAAACAAGTTTTTTATGCCCTCCTCCTTTGAACCTATCTTGTCCTCATTATCAAAATTCCTCAAAACAAGGAGGATCATGGCCTTTCCTTCAGACAAATTTAATTGTTCCATAATCAACGAGAGTAACCCTACTTGCAGGATAATGTTCTAAGGATCTTTTATATGATCCATAATGACCATTCTCAATGAGGGAGAAAGATAAAACATTACCAAGAAAAGATATGATTTGTACAAAAAAAATGTATTACAAATATTTCATGTTAAAAAGTTTGTATTTATATAGATTTATGTATTGGGTCAAAATTATTCAAATTTTTATATGATTAGTATTTTATAACATTTCCAATATGAATATTTTATTCTAGGAAATAGAAAGAATAGGTCTCCCAATTACAGACTAGAGTAGTTTTAAGAGTCCCCTTTATTGTTATTTTATATAAAATTAGTACCTAATATCTTTTCTATTGGTATGTGTACCCATTTATGTGGTAAATACATACATACATACATACATACTGATGTAGCCACTTCCGAAGGTCATAACTTTTGACTCGGATGTGGGTTTTGGCTGAAATTTCACAGGCGGATTGGTGAGCTAGAGTTAATGGTAACTCCAACTTAGCTATCTTTTTTGGTGGCCATTTTGACATCTTTTCGGGAGCCTAAAGTTTCATCTCGACCTCCAAAATTAGCTTTTTCTATTTCTTTCCATGTTTTTGAGTTTTGCTTTTGTAATAAATCTAAAATCATGTTTCTGATTTCGTGGATTAGTTGGAAATTCATCTTGACTTAGTTGAGAGATTTTTTTGGGAAAAATTGAGATTCTTAGGATGAGTTTTAAAAGTTACCAAAAATGGAAAAATCAATTTTTCTTAAAAATCTGCCAAATATGGTAATTTTCAGAATTGTAATAAGTAGGAGTTTTCTTTCTTGTGGAGGCAGAGTAGATTGGACGCAGTTAATGAGAATTTGAGGTTTTGTTATTCTAGCATTGTGTTATTTTCTGTGAGTTGTTGTTTATGTGGTTTTGGGCTACATACATACATACATACATACATACATATTATAAAATTATGTTATTGTTATTTTATATAAAATAGTACCTAATATGTTTTTTATAGGTATGCGTACATATTTATGTGGTACATGCATACACACATACATACTTATATTCATTTTTTTTTAACTCTATTAAATTTCTTCAAAATAAATTAAAACGAGAATATGATCTTGAGAAAATGATGAAGAGTCAGGTCCACATGAGAAGAGGAAGGATCGTGAAGTATTTTATATGAAGTATTCAAATTTTTATATGATTAATATTTTATAACATTTCCAATATGAAGATTTTATTCTAGGCAATGGAAAGAATAGGTCTCCCAATTACAAACTAGAGTAGTTTTAAGAGTCCCCTTTATTGTTATTTTATATAAAATTAGTACCTAATATATTTTCTATTGGTATGTGTACCTATTTGTGTGGTACATACATACATACATACATACATACATACATACATACATACGTACGTACGTACATACATACATACATATTATAAAATTATCCTATTGTTATTTTATATAAAATAGTACCTAATATATTTTCTATAGGTTTGTGTACATATTTATGTGGTACATGCATGCATACATACATACTTATTTTCATATTTTTTTTTATCTCTATTATGTTTCTGGAAAATAAATTAAAACGAGAATGTCATCTTGAGAAAATGATGAAGATTCATGTCCACATGAGAAGAGGAAGGATCATGAAGTATTCTCTTGATTTAAAAAATAATTAGAGAGAGAGGATCTCAGTTTTATTTTTATAGCAATTATAGAGAAAGAGGATGGATTTCTTCTCAGAAAAACTTTTATGTATTTTAATGATGTAGATTTTTAAAATATAATTCCTCTTGTTCGAAAGTGATTTTAGGTAAATACATTTGAAATTTTATATAAATTGTCAATATCTATTCTTAAGATGAATTTATGTATGCTTGTAGGATGGGAGTAATGTTGGTGTGTCTCTCCAAATATGATTATTAGTACACTATGTGTGATGTTGGACAAAGGATGTGGTCTCTCTTGGAGAGACATTTGAATGAACTTATGATATAAATTTTAATGGTAAGAATGCTATAATTATGATATCAAAGAGATAAAACAATTCCTTTTATAAGGAATGTTCATGGGAAGTCCATGACATAGTTATAAAATTTATGTGATATGAAAATGGTTTCATTAGTAACATATACTTGATGACAAATGAAAAATTTATTGTGTTTAAAAAGAACATTTTTTTGTAGAGATTATAATTATATGAGGCGATATAAATACATTTTTTTGTCAAAGGATTGTATCTTACGATATCTCCATTTTAAGTGAATCCAATTGAAGTTCAAAAGTGTTCTAAATCCTTAAGGGCCTATTTGTTTCCTGGAATTAGACTAGAATTGGCATTACCTAATTCTAGGAAATTTTAATTCTATGTTTGTGTCCATCTAAATAATTGGAATTGGAATTTCAAAATTCCAATTTTGCCCCCAAAATGGGAATATCATCTTCCACCTAAATAGGTGGAATTGGAATTTCACAAAAAAGTGGAATGGGAATTCCAATTTTTAGAAAACCAAATTTAATATTTTGTGGGATCCGTGACTATAAAGATGTATATTATATTGCTATAAGGATGTATATATATATATACATGTGTGTATATATACATGTGTGTATATACATATGTGTATATATATGTATGTGTGTATATACATGTGTGTATATATACACATGTGCATGTATATTCAAACAAAATTTAATATTTTGTAGAATCCATGACTATAAAGATGTATATTATATTTCTATAAGGATGTATATATACATACATGTGTATATACACATGTGTGTATATATATGCATG
>MU226634.1:854209-866638 GCA_018584345.1 Thuja plicata | reverse complement strand
TACACACATGTATATATACATACATGTATCTATGTATATACACATGTGTGCATGTGTGTATATATACACACATATACACACCATATTCAAAGAAATTAAAAAATAAAGAATTAAAATTCCTTATGCAGCTTCTCAGTCATCTTCCAGGTGAACCAAATGGGTCAGTTTATATTCCAGATTTCATTTTGAGGATAAGAATCTTCTTGAATTGCAGCATCTTCCAGGATTGACCATATCTAGGATATGGTATTCCAGTACCCAAATGGGCCCTAAGGGTATTCTTTAAATGTGTATTCATTATGTTTTTTTCTTTGTTGTTCTATAAAATCAAAATTGTAGTGCTTGAAGGTCATTTTTTCCAAATGCTATTGTTAGGAGGACATCATTAATCTATTGGATAGATAAAAAAATAGTAATTGCAAGCTTTAAAAATTTGTTAATATATTTGATAAAAAAATCATTGTACATGCCTATGAATTTGAGTTTCTTCGCTTTTATGCGTCATTTGTTTGGAGTGTATAAGAGATTTTATTTAAACACTACAACCAATTTGTGTAAATATGTAATATTATCTATTTGGATTATATCATTTGACTGATAAATTTGTTATCTTTACTTTCGATTATATACACAAGTATGTGTTTTTATCTTATTATCTTATTTGATTATTCATAGAGAGATCAATGAATATGGTGTCTACTCAGAATCATTGGTATTATCATTTATGGTTATATGTTGTTGCAAATATTTCTATATTTTTTATTGGAAATATTCTAATAGATGAATATAATTATCTCTTTTAAATTTTGTTTGAAAAACCTATTGATTCACCATTGCATCAAAAACTATGAAAACTGTCTAAATTGTTAAGGATCGACGTGTATTATGGTAAGAAATATTACAAATATGCATGTCAAATTATAAATATGTGTGTGTTTAAATATGTTTTATGTATGTATGTATGTATGTATGTATGTATGTATGTATGTATGTATGTATGTATTTATGTATACATGCATGCATGCATCTTATGTCTATGTATATATGTGTATCCACTATATCTCTTATAGTTGCATGTGAGAACTACCATTTCTATATCTCCTACAAACTAATAAATGGTCTAGATGACTTCATCAACCACTCCAATTATCAAAAAATTATCTTCTTCTAAGGTGGATTCTAGTGTTTCAACTATATTTTATAATTATAAAAATATGAGGCAGGAAAAAATGTCTCTTCTCATAAGCCTTATATAAAGAAATCTTTCCCATAAGTCTTATATTTTCCTCACTAAATTTTCCAATCATTGTTTCCTTCAAAAAATTGAAGGATAAATATCACAGGATGAGATTTATGAAGTAAAATCATATGGGGTAAATTAATAACTTTTATAAAACCATCTAGGAGAGGGAAAATAGTATCCTCACACAACTTAGCCCTTTAGTAATAATGGGTTAAATAGTTAAGTAATAGATTTGGTTTCCTCCCATGTTGATCTTGATTTCATTCATTCTATAAAAGTTTACCTATTTGTACGCCTAGCGTAGCCTAGTATGCATCCTTAAGAGGTTATAGTGTGATATCCCTATCAAGGATCTAAGCTCTAGGTCATAGAGCTAACTCATTGTTTTCTCTTAGTGAAATAAGTTATATGAATTCTAAGACAAATTGATGACTATTTTAACATGGATTATTAAAAAAAAAAAACATCTAAATAACAATCAATAGAGGTAAAATACTTTGATCTCAATAATTAAAATAACTTTCAAAATGCAACATGAAAGATATGGGTTTTAAGTTTTAAATTTAAAGATACGAAAAATGATGTCATTGATTTGTTGAATTGATTCACCACTATCTAAAAATTAATTCCATATTCTTGTGTATGTGTATGTGTATGTGTATGTGTATGTGTATGTGTATGTGTATGTGTATGTGCATGTGCATGTGTACGTGCATGTGTATGTGCATGTGTATGTGTATGTGTATGTGTATGTGTGTGTGTGTATGTGTATGTGTATGTGTATGTGTATGTGTATGTGTATGTGTATGTGTATGTGTATGTGTATGTGTATGTGTATGTGTGTGTATGTGTATGTGTATGTGTATGTGTATGTGTATGTGTATGTGTATGTGTATGTGTATGTGTATGTGTATGTGTATGTGTATGTGTATGTGTATGCGTATGCGTATGCATATGCGTATAAATATGTATATGCATATGAGTATGCATATGTGTATGTCTATTTGTATGTGTATGTGTATGTATATATGTATGTGCATATGTATCTGCATATGCATATGTATGATTGAATAGATTAATAGTAATAATGATAAATATTTTGCAATCTATATTCAAAGTAAAAATCAAGTGATACAAGGATATGCTACTTCAAAAAGGATGACATAATGTTTGTGTGAAATAAGTTATGTTGTAGTAAATATATTTCTGGATTATAGTTATAAGATATATATAAGTATTCTTTTAACTCTTTCAACTATGTATATTGGTGTTTTCACATATATTTAAAATTACTATTAATTAAATTATAGAGATAATATTTTAAAGGAAACTAATTTATGAAATAGCTGATGTGATTCCCCATCCCCAATTAATTTCTAACCATTAAGGGGATTTTAATCCTCTCTTTGGTGTCATGGTTCATCATGTTGAACACACCATAGGACTGTGAGAAGGGATGAATAATTTTTGAGAAAATCCTTATACTTTGTTAATAAAAAACTCATCAGAATTATATTCAACCAAAAAAACATAAAAGAAAGATATGTAAACCTAAAAGATACATAAGAACACCAGATTTTTATGTGGAAAAACCAATGTGGTAAAAAACAAGGTGAGAATAAATTCAATATATAGATCACTAAATATAATATTATTTTAGGTTCAATGCCAAGGTAGTTCATTATCACTAATATGATCTATAAGAATTTATAAAGATGTATAAACAAAGCCTCTAGTGCATATCTTGACCAAAATAATATTATCCAACTATGATAAAGATACTGAATTAGATATAAACAAACACAAACTAAAATGCCAAGAAATAGAACACCACGAATTCTCTTGCAGAGCATAATAGTACTTGAAAACTAAACTAGAAAATTACACAAGAAATATGAACATATTATCTAAACTAAACAAAGAGGAAAAATTGTGGAGAAACAAAGAGGATTCATCATATCATTCCTAATAGACAACCCCACTATTAGAAAACTACAACGAACTACTTCAACAAATTATCTGCGAGGACTTGAAAAAAATTGGTGAGACATGCACAGAGCATAGACATGTAGTATCCAGAACTATAATCCATCATCTTCAAATAAAAATGATTGTAGATAATTCTCCCATATACACTTCAAGTACTCTTTCCTTAATTTTTAACCTTCCAATACTATCACCTTCAAGAAATGTTGCAAACTCAATCAACATCATCACTAGAGATCATAACAACATCTAAACACTTGTTTTCCGACCTCCAATAATCGCTATGCAATAATTAGACATTCAATTACATTTTTTTTCAAAAATTTGGAAGGGCCACTTGATATATTAATATTTTTATAAATTGATTCAAAGAGCTCCCAGAGAAAAAGAACCAGAAAGAAAAACTTTGATTTTTTCTCATATACATAAGTATGAAAATTATGAAGCTACACATACCCCTGCTAGCCAAAGCTAGTTACAATCAGAAACATGAGAACCCCTATATGAAGACCTAAGCCTAACTATTACATAAGCCCTTAGGCATTACATAGTCCCTTAGGAAAATACAACTGATGCAATTTTACATAATCCCTTATGTATTACATAAGCCCTTAGGCATAATACAACTAATTCCATTTTTAGAAATATACAATATCTAGAACAATATATTCAATAACAAGACATTCAATTACATTAAGTGGACATAAATAAAAATTCTAAATTGTATTTTTAACAATCCCCCCCATTGTTATTGATAGAAAAAAAAAAAAAAATTCTAGGATAAAGATCCACAACTATCATCAATACAAACAAGTTTGACATCAATGAAAAAATAATTTAATTTTTGCAAATATCCAATATTATCCCCTATTTTCATTGATAAAAACAATTGTACCAACAATCAACAACTACCTCCACCACCTATATATCTCTCCCACTTTGACATCAATGAAAAAATAATTTAATTTTTGCAAATATCCAATATTATCCCCTATTTTCATTGATAGAAACAATTGTACCAACAATCAACAACTACCTCTACCACCTATATATCTTTCCCACTTTGACATCAATGACAAAGGGTACAACACACTACTAGAATTTGGAAAATATGTGACTACATGACTAAAACTATTTAAATTCTACTAGAACTTTTTGCAATTCTCAAGTATATATGGTCCTATAAATGACTAATTTGGTGATGTGGTAAAATCACAAGCTAAAACAAATAAAAATGACTAAATAAATTATGAAATAAATGAATAAATAATTAGTCACCCAAACAAAAATAACTAAATAAATGACTAAATATTTAGGCACCCAAACAAAAATGACTAAATGAATGATTATCACTCTTTTATAATAACATTTTATAATATCATAGACTTATATATAAATTAGAAGTTCCATTTCACCGGTAAATCTTGTTCACCAATACGATTATTGCATGAGCAATCTATCTACTCTTGTCTCATGAAAAAAAGCTTGCTTTAGGGTGATTTCAAAATTGATCAATAAACAACATTTAGAGATAGAATCCCAAGCAATAGTTACCATCAAATAAATTTGCAGTCATGGTTTACTCTTTTGAAGTGGTTTCTCATCTCACATCTAAAACAAATTTGACTCATGTATATAATATTAGATGTCATGGAAAACACTTGGACTAGTCAACAAAGGTATTTCAAAGGTATGTTTCAGGCCATTCTACAATTTGAGTTTCATCCCTAATTTAATTTGAATCACGTAGATATAAATTTTTGTCTTTAGTAAACAAACTTTTAGTCATGGTTTACTGTTTCAAAGTGGTTTCTCATCTCACATCTAAAGAAAATTTGACTCATGTATATAATATTAGATGTCAGGGAAAACACTTGGACTAGTCAACAAAGGCAATTCAAAGGTATGTTTCAGGCCATTCTAGATTTTGAGTTTCATCCCTAATTTAATTTGAATCACGCAAATGTAAATATGCTAGGTTAGCTATATTATAAGGTTTATTCTATTGTAATTGACAAGGATTTCAAATTTTCTTCACTCATTCTTTCCCGAATGAGTCCTCGAATTAGTTTTTTAATAATATTAATATATATAGTGGTCCTCCACTTTTGCTTTAAAAAATCATCTTTCCTGCATCATTATAAGATCATATATGGAAAACCTGGGAATAGTGTACAAAAAACCTCAAGAATGATGTCAAATAGGGGCACCTGTAATGTATCCTCTCTAAATTTGTGTATTTAGTGGTCATTAGTCTATCTTGGGGTCCTCTATAGGCTAAGGCATAGGATTAGGGGAATTTAGAGGATTTCATTAATTAAATGCAAATTATTTCTAAGTTCACCCTTAAGACATTTAATTAATAATATAAATTAACTTGTTACTACACTCACAATATGAAATATTTCCACCCTCTTTTATATTTATAAGTCTTGTGAGTGTTAGGTGAAGGGAGTCAAAAAGGGTGAATAGAAATGCATAATTTTTAAAAAAAATTATTATGTTTGAGCAGGAGAAAAAAAGGAAGAATATGTTTGGAGACTTTAGGATATTTTGGAGATAGACACAAGAAGAAAAGAGGAAGGGTTTTTGTAGGATTTGAGATGAGGGAATTGTCTTCAAGATTGAGAGATCTCTTCAACACAAGAAAATTATTACTTCATTGTAAAGGCATTCATTGGACTTCAAATTCAGTCATCATCATAAAACTTCATAGATTGGTATTTGATTTAAAATAAATATTATTTAGTTGCATAATGGTGCATCATTTTTCATTCTAGATTGTGTTTTTGGGAGAGTTTTTTTTTTATGTGTGATTATTGACAAGTTGTTATTTGGCTAGAGCTTATTTCTAGGTTTTATCGACTAAAAGTTTAATTTTTTGGAATAAGTAATTGGTCGACTAGGGAACGTGGTGGGAAAATTTGAACATGATTATGATTAAAAGTGTCTTCCCAATTTAAAAAACTATATTGAAGTCAAAAAGCGTAATCAAATTTTTAGAGCAAGAAATCCCCATTTTCTACGTACATTTTTGTAAGGACTTGTGGAGACTTCAATGAATTGTCACTATTATATAAAGAACTATTCTAAAATATTTTTTTAAGGTGAAATTAAAATTTTGACTTAAATATTTAAGCTATTATGTTAATTATTATAAAAAAAATGAAAACCCTTATTATTGATTGTCTTAAATTGAAATTTAACAACACTCTTACATTTTAATTTAGGCGGTAATTAGAGGTAGCATTTTTATTTAGGTGGTAATTAGAGGGAGAGGAAGGCGAGATGAAAATTTTCAAACAAAAATAATGACATTTTAGAACAAACTTTCACAGACTAGACTAATATCCTTCATTTGAGCATGTCTAGTTAGGTTCTACACATCACAAGAAACCCCATCTTCTAGTACTGGCTTCCATCAATATAGTGTGCAAAGGGGATTTGATGAGTTTTCACTCCCAAAATTTATTCAAAGAGAGTTCTTATAAAGTGATGAGTATATACTTGTTGGATCCCCATTTCTCCCCATTTGTTGAACCAAATAAAATTTTTGTTTGAATAAAATAGGCATTACATATTACTTTTTACCTTCTCTGATTATATTCTCCACTATTTCTTACTTTTTTATTTGTATTCTATGCAGATTTGATATCTATAGCTTAGGCTCTAAATCTTAAGGCCTACACAATAAGAAGGAATTTTCATTTAATCATTTAAACATTCACATGCTAGCTATTTGGTTAGGGTAATTTGAATAAGATAAGTCCCTCCTATCGCCAACCTTGGATCATTCCCTATCTGATTAATGAGCCAATTTTTAGTATGAAGATTGTACAATGAAGTGGGGGAGAGGATTCGTAGCTAGGTATGACAAAACCCTACCCCTAGAATACTAGGGTAGCTAGTATTTCTTCTCGATGGATTGCTTTAAAATAAAGGGAGAGCCAGTTGATTACAGATCTTTATACAAATTACAGCCTAGTGCTTTTGTACTATGGAATGATTGTTTCTCTTTCTAAGAAAACTGATAACAAAATTTTTTATGTGGTAAATATGAATTACTATTTGGAGAACATAGTATACATTAAATAGTATTTAGATTTAAAATCTAATTTTATCAAATTACCGATTAGAATATTTGTATAATAAACTTTGATTTCAAAAGAAAACCAATAATAAAAAATGCTCCCACTGTCTTTAAAAGTGGCATGTGAAGATCAATAAGATAATCCCCTACGAAGTGTCAATAATAAAATCTAGAGAATTAGATGAAGCCTACAAAAAACATGTCAAACAAAAATAAATAATCTCAATCTAATTCCAAGTCATTTTTTATAGAGACTTCATTAACAATCAAAACATATTCTAAGATTTGAACACTCGACCTCCATCTACTCTTTGTCGGATTATGTAATAAATTTATCTTCTCTTGGAGTCTTCAATGCTTCATCCTTCTTTGATATAGATGTACTCAAAATTGTTACATTTAACCTAAAATCTTTTCTAAATTTGATGTCCATATGGCCTATCCCGCAAGGCCCAAACATTCCAAGCAATTTGCCTTCTTGGTTCATTTGGTGGTGAATAATAGGGATATAAACATTAAGCCAAAGGTAGGTTTTTTGGTATATTAAAGTAGTACATGTATATTTGAAACAATAGTATCATAAGCCTTTGAAATAGAAACACAAAACATCAGAAGCTGAAATGATAACTAAGATCATTTAACATATGTATACATGGTGCAAATAATTAGCACTATATTACATACTAATACCAAGAAGATGACACTGTAGTATTTCAAAATGACATTTGTTAAAGGAAGCACACAAAATTAAAAAAAGATATAAAATTCATGCATTTGGCAATAAATGCCCTATATTCATGTCTTACATTTTAAAATTAATCAAATAAATAAAGGATAAGAATTCATAAATATTTCTATCGATCTGAAATATATAGGGAAATTTTTCATAAACCCATATTATGGTGCTCTTGAAACATGGATGTATCAACATGAATAATGATATACACATGGATGTTCAGATCATGGCTATAAACCAATGTGAAGAATGTTCTTTAGAAGGACCGTAAAAATAGAAGGATGACAGGAGAGTGATGTAAAAATGGGAAATAGAGGTTAGTGGAGTCAATAAACCTGTATAGAAAGAAAATGTTCTGATTAAATTAAATAAGAAAGGGATTGAACAAAATAATTAAAGTAACATCAAGTCTAAGAGATGGCACAAAAATAATTTACTAGCAATGAATTCAAAGAACTAACTAGCCATAAAAACAAAACTAACGACCAGGAACAGGAAAAAAAAACTAAACTAAAAACCTGAGAATAAATCACAATAGCAACACGAAGAATAAGGACACCAAAACACCCAGACTAACTAGTACAACTACTTGGATGGAGGGGGAAACCCTTTCCATTCCTCATTGATCTCTTTCAGATTGTGAAGGAAGGAGTCATATTTTAGAGGCCTAGCATAGATAGCCTCCCCAGAAACCAATCCCCCCAAGGGGACAATATGCAAACTGTCATCTTTCTTCCTATGCTTTGCCTTCCTTTCCTCCAGCTCAACCTGAATTGAATTGATAGACTATCTAGTCTTAACAAACATATATCCTTTCTATAAGGGGAGAAGTCCTCAAAATTATTGTATAGATGGGTTTGGTTAACGTTCATGTTGTCAAGGGAATTAATCATTTTTCTTTTCTCATCCTCACAGGGAATGTAGTTCTTCAACTCAATAATTTGATGCTCAATAATATTCTGATTGTTAATTTTTTTATCAAAGTCATTAGCAACATCCCACAATTTATCTTACCATTTTCCCTTAGTCCAGTCCACTGCATTCTTTTCTACTTCATCCATGGCCTCTAGCATGTTAATTTTCCTCCTAGAAATTTTTAGCTAGAGGATGAGAAATTTACACAAGTTAGTATTCTATATATCATAAAAATCATAGAGATCCTCCACTTTCATACCTAGGGTCTCTAAATCATAAGAACCTACAAATTTTTTGGCTAACAAGGAGGGAGAGGAATTTTTGGAAATATCTAGGGCGCTAGGGTAACTGAGATAGATTCTGTGGGAATGGGGGAACCCAGTCAAGGAAGGGGAATCGATTGTGGAGTTATATAGAGTCCACACTGATGTCCTAGACTAGGTGTAAGTAGAATGATCATAAAGGTTAGAAATATCTTCCTTAGGCTTCTCCAAACACAAAGATTTGCATTTATCTTTTCTAAGAGGATTAAGATGGGTAGTCATAGGGGAAGGGGAGATACTGTGGGATTTGGCCGAAGGACAAATATGGGTATTAGAAGGATTATTAAGCTCAATGTAAAAGGAAGGAGAAGGGATCTCTTGCGACATGAGACTTAGACAAAAACTATACAAGTAAAGAATTAGGCACTAGTAAAGGTGATTCCTATCTTTACCTTTAGCTTTAGAGATAGATTTAATCAAAGAGAAGAATATTCAGAAAGGGAAATTGAACTTAACACCTCTACAAAAATGATTCATCATACAAAACAAAAAGGAATAGAAATAATTGAGTCTACCTTTGAGCATAATAAAGTTGATGAGAATCATCGCAATGACTTCCCATTCTCCATGTAGCTCATCTCTATTGAAGCTACTTTGTAGTCTTAAAACTTTTTCATTGGTGCTGAGGAATGTCCTGAATTCCTTCTTGAAGTTGGCCTTCAAATTCTGATTCATCTCTTTTCCTTCCATGATGAGACACATCACAGCTGCAATTATCTCCGTCGAAACCATGAACAAAACACTCCTAATGAAGACCTTTCCCTCCACCCATGACTCAAAAAATTTGTCTAAAAAGTCTATATTATAACCCTTTACGCGATCAATATAACTGCCAACATGGCCCTCCTAGATTATACCCCATACCTTCAAATCATTCTTATACTCCTCACAAGTATTTGACTCTATCTGGTTTAAATATCCACCCATAATGTAGTCCAAACAATCTCCTCCTAAAAGATACATAGAAAAAAATAAAAGCTAGAGCCACAATGAAATGCTCAAACCCCTAGCAAATCTTGTGAACTATGAAAAAAATTGTACAATTTAAAAAAAAAAAAAAAGAAAAAGAAAAAAACCCAAATATCAAGTTCCAAGATAAGAAAAGATCCTTGCTTGTCATCATTAAGTTCACTTTTTGTCTCGATATTTCCCATCTTAGCAATATCCTTTGAGATTTCCATACAAGCCACTTCAGGAAGTGAATCCATATCTTTTCAACAAATAAGAAACTTTCTGTAGCGACCCTCCACTGCAAGCCTATCAAAAACTCCATTCCACTCACAAAAGGTGTGAATGCGGCAAAAATCATCAAACATGGCAAGGAGATTGGATATATTTTAATTGATATGCATTTTCTCCCATTTAGGCTTATATTTCCTTGTCAAATCCATGATTATAGTCTTAGCATCACTTTCTACTACAAGCTTTTGATTACCACTTCTAACTGCTAACTCCACCCCATGGTAAGCAACATTAACCTTAGCCACATTGGTAGTCTGGGAACCCAAATTTAACTACCAACACTTCCAAAATGGCACCCAAAATGTCTCTTGTGAGACTACTGCCTTCCATCTATCCCAGGTTACCAAGTGAAGAGTCCTCAATATTTACTTTTATCTAACTGAGCTCAAGGGGGCACCACTTAACCATATTTCTTAGCCTAACAATGGGGAACTTGTACAAGAGAAGATAGTTGAAAAGACCCAAATTACGGTCTATATCCAAATCCTCAGAAGAAGAAGGAGATTTATGATATGAATGATAAATGTTAGTCATACTTTCCTTAATATTTTTGACAGTTGAGAGAAAGAGGGCCATGTCAATGACACCTTTGTTCTGAAATATTTGATTATTACCCTCCTTCCATAGGGACCAACTCGCATAAAGAAGCATGTGCCACCATAATAATTTCATAAAAGGATGAGAGGAGGGGGGATCCAGCTCTTAGAGACCACATGGGGATCCTTCGACC
Organism: Thuja plicata; assembly: GCA_018584345.1. Lineage (NCBI taxonomy): Eukaryota > Viridiplantae > Streptophyta > Pinopsida > Cupressales > Cupressaceae > Thuja > Thuja plicata. Next base: position 855,373 of record MU226634.1, on the reverse strand, counting down.
AAATCCACTAATTATTAAAAAAATCCATTAGCCTCTATCTCATACTCCAAGCATATTGAAAGGAGAGAAGAAGATGATTGATGGACTCATTATTTTCATAGAAAGCAAAATGATTTATTATCTGATTCAATTTCTTCTAAAGATTATCGAGTGTGAGGATTTTTCTATGAGAAACGGTCCATTAAAAGAACTTGACCTTTGGCATCATATTGAGAGACCATATCTTTGACCAATAAGAGATCTGAGGCTAACAAGGGGAAAGGAGGGTGAATCTTGACTTTACCAAGTACTCCCTAGAGGATTTTTCATTCCACATGGTGATTTATTATACCACATGGTGATCAACCATACCACATCTCATAGGGAGTTTTGATGATACCTTGATTTAACTAAAATCTATTTAATGCATAAATAACAATTATCACCACTTCTCTGCAAAATGTTTGTGCAACACCCTTCTGAATCATTAATTTCCTAGTACAATCAATAATAAACTTATTTCTTATTTTAGAAATACTATTCTGTTGAGGTGTTCTAGGAGCTAACATTTGTCTTTGAATTCCTTGTACTTCATAATATGTAGTAATTCTTGTGAGGTAAACTCACCTCCTCTTTCATATATAAGAAATTTTAGGGTCTAACTAGTTGGAAAGTGAACAATTTTATGTGATATGATTCACTTTTTGGTTGTCATTTATGGCAACACATATGGCTTGTTTATCGATTGATCTGGAGTTAAGTTTTGGTGATTCTATTTTGGAATCGACTAAGTATAGAGCAAAAATATAGAGGTATTTTGGGTATCAAAGATCGAGATCAACAAGTTAAGATGAGAAAACTTAGAGGGAGATACTATGGGGTATGTAAAACCTACATATAAGATTGATTTTATTTTGGTAAAGTTTACAGTGACTTACAGTGAAATGAAGACAGGCGACAATAGTAGAACCGTGATACAGAGCAGTTAAACTGAAGTGATGATTTGGGGATTATGACATGGACTCCTAGAAAGCTAAGATATATTATGATGTTTGATAATATATATTTTGGTTGTGCGAGATTTCCGACTATGCATTTGATATTAACATTATTAATTATATTTTGTATTGAGAGTCGACTATGTAATATTTGGTTAAGAGAGCCGACTTGGTATATATATATATA
>MU226634.1:819834-839679 GCA_018584345.1 Thuja plicata | reverse complement strand
TTTTTAGAAATTATATTTTTTTCAAAAAAAAAAAAAAAGATTTTTTTAGAATTCGCATGGAGTGGTGTTCTATTTTTAGAAATTATATTTTTTTTCAAAAAAAAAATAAAATTATTTGTAATTATATTTCATTTTTTTAGTAATTATTAAATAGATTAATTTACATGAGGTGGATTTTATAAATTGGTCTATATAGGCTTGATGTGCATTTTCTTTAGAAAATTAAATTATATTGTTGATAGTAATTTTATCAGATAAACTAATTTGCATAGTGTTACTATAAATGAGTTTATCACTGAATGTTATTGCCTTTCTGAAATTGTACTCATTATATGATGATGTCATAGTCATGATTTCTTATACCCAACCTAATTATGTTATGATGTGCTTTATGGTCTTATGAGTATATTGTGGATGTGTTTGTGGTTATTGAGAACCTATGTGCTCCTGAATGGCAGGATGTGATTTGTGGTTATGTATATCTTCATGTATTGATCTTGAGCCTAGGTGGGTTAACTAAGTGTATAGTGGGGAAGTGGCTTGCAATGGGGGTTCAGAACCCTAAGCGGTTACTAGGTAAACCCATTGGCAAGTTACTTAATAAGTTAAGATATAATACATTAAAGGGGTTTAAAATGAATTAATAAGATGTCTGAGTCTCTACCCATGCCTTGGGTGCTGTCGCATGATAGGATGGGAGTTGGGATCCTTGTCTTTGCGAAAGGATCACTGAGCCACATAGTGTCACCTGGAGGCCAGGGTCAAGAGGTACTACTAGGGTTACCTTCAAGGTTGGACTTATGTGATGACACTTCCCTATATATAGCTTAGGTTATCCTACGTGTGTCAGTTGTATTTGGTGTTGTTTTGTATTCTTCGCTTTGGTTTAGATTGCTTCCAGGATCTTCCTTTGCATTGAAGTATGAGGTCATGTATACCTTGTTTGTATTCTTGTTGTATACCCCGTGTGATGGGCCTGTTACTATCTCCTCAGCATGGTGGGAGTGGACCTTTGGTTCCACGTGGATGGGTGGTAGTGATTCTTATTACCATTGAGATTCCGACGGAATCTTCTTCATGCTTGGATGTTCCTTGTTACAGTTTCATCTTCATGATCTTTTTGAGACTTGCTCAATTACTTGAGTTTTGTATTTGTACCATATGTTTGTATTGGTTATCATCTTTTGGTGGATGCATTGTATTGTTACATACCCTGCAACTTGTGCAGTGGATGTTGATTAGGTAGTGTACCTTATGGTATCATTTGTATATGTAATCTTTATTATGGGATGTATGTTATTGATTTCAGATTATGTAACCTTTATGTCAGTTCTTTATTATGGTAATCATATATTAGTTTGTTTAAGTAATTCTACATCAAGGAACCCTCGAGGAATGTTAATCATGTATGTGTTGTATTTCATGTACATAATGTACTTCATTGTATCACTTCCGCATTGTTATTAATATTGTTTGTAAACATTTAAAAAAATAATTATTCAGTGAACTTAGTGTCGTGTTTAGGTTAAGTTCTCCTGGGTTCCCTGGCGAGGCATTACAAGCACACAATATATTCACAAAATAATTAAATCATCCCTGGCTTGATCACAACTCGCACATTACACCACACTTCTACAACATGATCAACACTCTTATCCTTCAAGTTCATTCATTATATACTGAAATTTTAAACCCACCACCTTGATAAAACCCTAAATTAGAATTTCAAAACATCCTTCTCAAATCCAACATGCCACATAACAAAATTAAATGCATAAAACATTTTTCCAAGACCACGTCAATACAATGCTTTACATAGACTGTTTTGTCAATGAGTCAAACATGTTTTGACCAAACACAAGCTTCATCAAGAATCTTCTCCATACGCTAGCATCGATAAATGTTATGCCATATCATCACCTCCAATCATGAAGACACATCACCAGATTGTGACTAACTCAATCGATCCTACCATAGATTTAACACTGATCACTGATCAAAGATTTATCACTAGTTTCTACAGAACATAAATAATGTAACATGTTAACAATTTTGTCTCTACTCACCGGTCACCTAACATACACACTAGCCGCTCAATTTAGTTGTAATTGCAACTATAGTATCTAAATATTGTTTTCTACCATATCCTATGACCGCGTCATAGGATATAACATAGATTTGACAAAGAATTCAAATCATCTATCACCTATCATTAAATGTTCTATCAATTGCATTGTTAGACTTCAATTGATCACAAATTCTTCATATGATCACTTCAGAAGTAAGGGTCATATTTTATCCATCCAAAGACACACATATGTCTTCCTAAAGATAGAAACCATTGAAACTCACAACAGTTCATGATTCTGTTATGCCCTGCATCCCCGTCCTTACATTTTTTGTGCAAAATGTTGGGTCCCCCTTTTTTGTTTACTGCTTCTAGCTCTTGCCTTGTCTTTTTCCCTTGTTTCTTTTGTTTTCCTTCCCCAGGTTTTCTTTCCCACGGTGTTGGTTTTGCTTTTTGTCTTTGTCCCTCGTGTCTCTGGGACCTAGTCTCGGAGTTGGTCATTCCTTGTCCAGGAGCTGGACCTCGAATTCCAAGATTCTTTTCCATGATGTCTTCTTTTCGTAAGAGGGTATGGTTGCATGGAATCTCTGGGTCCCAGAGTTAGGAGGCATGCGTGTTCCAGAGTTTGCAGAAGGAAAGGTAACTTATTTTCACCTCAAGTATAAATAGAAATCACCTGTCATTTTCACAATTACCATGATTAAACCACTTAAGTGATTTCAGAGCAATTTGAGAGAAATTAAGTGTGAGTGGCCGAGTTGTTCTGAGCAATTGCGGTTGGTTTTTGGTGGTGAGTGGTGATCATTTGGAGGTGGAAATTGTTGTAGAGTGTTCATGATACCTTGCCTTCCTTGCTTCCTTTAGTTTTTCAGGTTGGTGTCTGGTTTCTTCCCTTCATTTTTCTTTCTTTTTCATTGTGTTCTGTTGGCGTTCATTTGCATTTTCTGCCTTGTTTCCTCATTTTTTTTTTGTCATGGTCATATAGTTTGTCGCCTATTGGTGGGTTGGTTCTGCTAGAGGGTTTTCCACCCTCTGTGCAGTGTAAAATGTTGTATATATGTTGTAGATTTTGTACATTTTATGCATCCTTGTATAAGGTTGCCGTTCCATTTTGGCTGTAAATTTTTTATGTATATAATGTATATCCTTCCATTAGATGTATATATCTTTCAGCTCTACTGTAAATATGATGTATATTTTCTATGTATTCATCTGATCTTGTGTTGAGCTCGTCGTGCTTTGTCTACATTTTTTTTACAACTTTATGAGCTCGTTCAGGGTAGAATACCACTTGGCTAAAGCTCGGCTCTCGACTGGTTTCAACTAGGTGGTTTTATCTCTCCTCCATAAACCAACCTTAATGATCCATTTATGTCCCACATATACATTCAAGACTGTCCAAGTGGCCTCTATTTTTCACATTTTTAGATAGTTGGCTCAGCCGCCATCACCATAACTCCCATTTATTGCATAGCCCCGTGACACCCACATGGGCCTAACAGTTCACTTTTTGCGCACATCTTCCAACGGCTAGTTTTCTAGACCCCAAGTCTTTTTCCCTCACCCAACCCACATCTTTCTTTCAATAGTATGCTGAAACCCCTAGGACCAGATATTGGTTAGTTCTCAGTTTTCATTTTATATATATATCTTTTCAGGATTTTTGACCTAAACTAACTTTTCAGGAAAAGGAACGCCATGGTGGTAAGTCTCCGGATCCTAGAATATTACTTATTTATGAATTCTGACGGTCCTCTTGCATTGCAATTTTTTAAAAGCAACATACCTTAAACATGTCTAAGGCTTCCGCATCTTCACCACCTAGGAGTCTGAAACTTCCTTCCACGATGGTCACCAGGGCAGCCATCAGATCTAAAATGGAAAAGGCCTTGGAAAAATTGACCCTTAGCATGAAATACATGAAAGACAATGTTATTATGGGATCAAAGATTGAGTCCCAAGTTCAATTTATCACCGGTACCAGCATCGAAACATGGCCCAAGAAGTAAGCCTTGGTTAAAATAATGTACATTCAGTGATAGTCCGGGGATCCATTGGCGATCAGCATCAGGGATTCCAAAATCTTAAAGGCCACTTGTTTCCCATGCTCGATGCAGGCACCAAAACTCATTCTAACACTTGCAGCACATTACAACTCTTCCATCTGAGCTCTCATGCTCATAGCCCCGGTCCCTACTAGATATCCCACCCCCATGGTGTCTCTCAATGCCGCAACTTTCCTGGTGGATCTGGGGATTCCTCAATTTGATAGCCCAACTGTCGTCACCAGAGCTGATGCCTTAGCACAATTTCAACAGCTGAAGGTCGTAGTCCAGCAATACATGAACATTCATTGGCTCAAGACCCCAAAGAGGGATCCCAAGAAAATGAAACTAGAAATCCCCCAGTCTGAATTTAAAGAAAGCATCTAGATGGGGATGATAGCACTATGCCAGGTCTTCGGGCAACCCCATGCCCAATAATTCTTAGGGTAGATGTACTACTTCCTACTTGGATCACCACCAGCGAGGAATACTTTGATTGGGCTGCCATAATTTCTAACCATGTGGATTCTCAGTTCCTTCAAGTGGCCCAAAAGCACAAGTTTTATATGACCTCTTATGTTCTCTGGGCCCTGGTGCAACAATGACCCGCAACCAATGGGTTACTCACATCAGGTGTGTTGGGGATAGGCCCCGGTCAGAAGGCTCCCTGGGATTATTTTGCACAGATTCAATGGGAGGCTAGTTTCCCCAATTTCTGCTGGGTAAACGATGCCTTTATTTGCTATAACCTACTCACACCTACTTAGAATGCAGGATACCGCCTCTCCAAAGAGGTGATAGATCTAGTCAGAAGTTATGGCCATTATTACATACAATTCCAGTAGCATACATACATAAGGGTACCTGGCTTCTACGAGAAACCTTACTTGTTGCCCAAACATTGTGGGAACAAGATAATTCTATTGGAATATTGCAGGCAGATGATGGAATTGCATACCTTGTATTCCTTAAAGAAGGTAAAAAATGTTCCATTCCCAATCACTTGTGGGAATTATTCATGTAGTCTAGCCGCAACTAAGGAGGCAAACAATGAGATCAAAAGCTTGAACTTGGCAGAATTCTATCTAGCGCGGAAAAACTTTGATCCGCATGACAAAATTGCACTGGCACTTCCCTGGGCATCAGAGCCCCATCAATATCACATGGAGGACTTCTGGGAAGACTACCAGGATGACATCCACATCTGGAGCTGGCATTACATCTCAATGACCATGGGGATGATGCAAGGGTTGAAGCTCAAAAAATTTCTGGATGACTTCTCAGACACCAGATCCATGATAGACCCCCAGTACAAAGAAAAAGGGATTGATAAGTTGGTGCTCCCACCAGTGGATTGGAATGCCTAGGAAGGGCCCACCTTTGAGGAATTTACCCACAACATGGTCAAGCGTAGCCACGAATATTTTAATAGAGTATGCCCTGGGAGTACTCGCAAGGGTGGCCTGATGGTACCAAGGCTGACTTCTGGGGCCGGAACCTCCTCTAGGGTTGGAAATTCTACAAAGGGAGAAGATAGGGGAAAAATAATAATGGGAACCTCAACTCTACAAGAGACCCCTATAAAGTAACAACTGAAGCAGTCAATAGCAGCCTCCTAGGAGATGAGGGAGAAGTTAATCACACGGCTAGCTACTTTGGTGCTCATGACCGGACCTGTCCATCCTCCCTCCTCCCCTTCACTAGTAGCCTTAATGGTCAAGGCAATAGGGGTAGATTCAGAAGAAGAGCCGGTAGCCCTAAGGGATGCAGAGCCTCCTTTGGTCACCAGGCGGAAGAAGAGGCTTAAACCAAAGCCAAATGTAGAGGTGGAGCTGGGGATGTCGCAGATCCCACAAGTTGAAATCCTTTCTTTCGACTCCCTAGAGCCAAAAAAGGGAACTAGAACATACTCACATCCCTGCAAATCCTCCCCCTCAAGAAGAATTTGATGATGTTTTTAGAACTAACAAATTTGGCTATTTGCAGGGAGATATCATGCAGCTAGAGGCGGAAATCCCAGAGCAGGAAGATGCTCCAAAATAGGAGCGTGCGCAGGAGCAGGAGGAACAAATGGAAGAGGAAAAGGGGACAAAATATGTGATTTCTTCTGAATTCTCAGAGATAGAGGATGCAGGAGCTTCAGGAAAATAGAAGCAAAGTGAAAAAATGGCATCAACTAGGGAAACTGGACCTACGAGAACAACCGTGACCCCAACTACCATGTTCCAGATGCCACTCCCAAGGAAAGCATTTGGGGAGGTGATCACTGTGGCTCAAACATTGAATCTTGGCCCATTGCCTCCACCACTACCAAAGGTTGCATCAATAGTAGAGGACACCCCAATAATAGAGGCTGAGGAAGAACAACAACATGAAGAAGAAGAAAAACTCGGGGCAACCAATGAGGACCCAAACATTGTTGAAGATACATACGGTGGGGAAAAAGACACCACTATCACCAGAGGAAATGTCGCCAGTGAGTCAGAAGATACAGGGAAGGAGGTGGGAGAGACTCACACTTTGAAGGGGCATGACATGATATTGGGGAGAAATCACAAGAACAAAGTTTGGCCACCAAGTCACCCCTGCCACCATAGTGGTTAGTAGAAACTCAAAAGATAAAGGTCCCATCAACGCCCAGAGCCCATATTTATTTAGTAGAGATGATGGCTCGAGCATAAACTCTTCAAACTGAGTCAGGTGGAGAAACAGTCATAGTAATCATGACACCTTCCCCAAACATAGACAAGGCAACAACTGAGGCCAAATATTACAACATCACAGAGGCATCACTGGGGAAGAGAGGTAAACAAGGTGAAGTAGAACTATTAAAAGAAGCAACCAAGGTAGTGGAGGCTCGTTACGAAAAGGAGGCTCAAAAGATTACGGTAGAAAAGGAGAAAAATGCAAACCTCATGGGGTTGCTAACTGAGCTGGCCTGACCTATCAATGTTATTCCTCCAAAGGCCTCTACATCTGATGTGCCACTGTCACAGAGTGACAGACTCATTACAGGAAATGAAAAATAAGGCCCAAGCGGTTGATGAGTGTGTCGCCTTATAGTTGGGAAATGTCCAGCGTTTCCTTGTGTCCACCCTCTTGGATTTATATGTGGCCCGCCATGTCTTACACCAGGCTAAGACCATCATCAACATATGGAAGGGGGACATCGAGAATTATGAGGCATGGAAAGTGGAGTTTGAAGAACTCATCGGCCTCGAAGAAGAAATTGTCTCCAAGTCCAAAATTTAGGGGGAGGAGTCATTTAATTTTGTGAAGACCTAGTACTCCAGACTTGACCTCACATTGGGGGTACTCAAGAAACTAATGGGGACTCTGAGGAATAAATTTAATGCAGTACAATATTCTTTCAATTCATACAAGTCTTTTGTTTTGAAGGTCTCCGGAGCTAATCCATTTAGCACCGATACATGTATGCCAGAGGAATTTGTTTTGGGTAAATTTTATGAACTAATGGAATCGAGGTATCAGTCCACAGAGGGGATAGATGGAGCAAAGATGAAATGAATAACTCGCATGGTGCTCAGTGGTTATGATGCAGCAAAAATGGCTGATAAATTTAAAGGAAATGTTCCAGAATTAGGGGAACAGATTGAGGTGGCCAAGTACCGGTGGTTTGGCCTTAAAGACATCAATGAGGATGGAATTTCCTGCCTCCTCCAGACCTTCAATGACAGTAAGCAATAATAAAGGTTCTCTGGGGGCCAGAGAGAACCTAAGTATTCTATATTCTTTATTATTTCAAAATGCAAGTTCCTGGATCCCAGAACTCTAGATCTTACATTTTGTATTTTTTAAAGTGATCTGTGTCCTAGTCCTCAAGGCTGACCAGTCACTTTCATGGTAGTTAATTAAGGATGTCAGAAGGTGGGTGACTGCAATAAGACACATCAGCTCGATGGGAGGTTTTCTGACAGATGGTCTTCCCAAGGCACCGCTTCCACATTACACCTAGTGCATCGGAGACAGGGCGCCACTCTCCCATTTATGAGGCATGTAGCCTCGATCCCCGAGGGATCAAATTTCTTCCTTTTCTTTCTCGGCTCTCCTCTTGAGGCCAATTCTTCCACTCCATCTCTCTTGTCTTATTCTTCTGACATGTCAGACCTTCTCCGTCTCGAGGTCTTTTTTGGTGTGATACAGGTAGTACCGGCCACTGGATAATATATTTTATTTGTAAAATGTAAAATAAGTTAGGGTTACGGTTAGATAGAAAGACATTTATAAATAATAAGTCTGGCCTTATTCCAAGGGTCAGAAAAATTGATGATTTTGCAGTCCACACTTAATAGCAATCTGGTATTCTTAGTTCTTAGTTGCAGAGCTCAATGCTCCATAGTCTCTAAGTTTTTTAGTAGTTAGATGCTCCCTTGGGGCCACCATTGTACCATGCACCAGTGCTTGTTGGAGGAAATGTTAATAAAGAAGCTGGAATTCTCTCAATGATGTTGTCGACATTCTATCTTCTAGGTTAATGGTATTTTATGCTTGATGTTCTTCATGTCATTTTCTCTGATACTTAAATTAGATTAACGACCTCCTTTCCTTTGCTACTGATAAAATATGAACTGATGGTTGTATATTTCTTTGGTATTTAGTGTAGTATATCAGAGAATTATTGATGTATTGAATGTTTAGCATAACTATAGGTAGATGAAATATTTCTAACTCTATAGTATCTTTTTAGTTTATTTGTTAAGTGAATGTGCACTTGTAAGAACCCCGCTTATTGAATCCCCAGAGGGAATGAGTTGAAAATAACAAGCTATCCCCCTTGAAAAATAGTCACATCTCCCAACCGAGCCCCGCACCGTCGAGACCCAACTCTCACATGCTTGGAGGCCCAGGGAATCTCACTTCCCCGGACAACCTTTACAGGTGAAGTTGGTCGGTACCCTGGTACCCGGTGACAACTTACATCTGCTGGCAGACCTGGTCACGAAAGTCCCATCAATAGATTCCTCATTACTATGCTTGAAAACATACTAAGAAGACAAAGTGAATAATTGACATCAATGACAACATAAAATCTGATCATCCTGTAATCCAATCTTATCATTACATCTCCAAAAATCACATACCATCACTTCATTAGATATTCCAAAAATACCTAAATGCACCATTGGGGGAGTGGTTCTCAATGGGTGTTGGGTCCCTGAAGTGGCCAGACAAGGGTATCTCATTGAAGAGTGATAATTAATTGATAACCTAATAAATGAGCTAGGGGGAATACACATTAAACAAGATAATTATGATTCCTTTCTCATGCCTTGAGAGATAGTAAAGGCTAAGGATGGGAGTGAGGAAAAATGTTAGTGAAGGTTGACATAATTAAACTTGTCTTTATGATAGGATTGTTGAGTTCCACGTGAGTTCTCATTTTGTGGCCAAGCTTTAGAGATACCAAACCAGGATAATCCAAGATGGAGGCTATGTGATGACACTCTTCCTATATGTATCCTAGAATCACTTCAATTGGATTTGTGTTTTACCTCTGGTATTCCTTGATTTTTTTATGGATGCTTATCTTTCATGGTGTGTATAGAAATTTGGTTGCTTCCTTTTTTCTAGCTTGGTTTTCTTTTTATTTGTGGGGACTTATGTCTAAGTTCTTAGCATAGTGGGAGTGTGCCTCTGGGTTCCACATAGTCAGGTGGTATCGATATTTCTCTATGGGTTCCTTATATTGTGTGTGATTGTGTGGATGGATCCCTTGTTCCATTTCCTTTATTCTTGTTGCATTAGTGATATTTGTTTAGTATATGTTATCATTTAATATAATGTTGTAATCTTATATATTTTGATGTAACTTGTATACTCCTTATAGGAGAATGTTGTAATTATAGTCATGGTGATATATTTATAATCATATACTTTATATTAGTAGATTAGGAAGAATGAAATTGTAAAGGTATTTGGTGAAGAATATGATTATGTAAAGTGAATAATTAAATGTGTAAGTTAGAGTTAGATAGACTATTGTCTTGAATTGGTTATCTTATATAATTAAGTGATGATATGATTGTAATAATAATTGATGTAATTATAGGTGAGGAAAGATGCACTGTTATTATATTTAATGAATAATCCTGTAAGAAGGAAATCATTATATAATGGTTAGACTTAGTTACCTATTTGGTTAATTGGTTTTAATACCACGGTGAAGGTGATGACATTAATTTTTCCATTAGTACACTTAGTGAAAAACATTGACAAAGATCATCAGTACAAGCATAACTAGTGGAATACAAGCATAACCGGCAGACAGCAAGCATACCCGATAGAACAAAAAGTCATGAGAAAATGCTAAGTATGGAATTGACTGACAAACACTGACAAGTGTTGCATCGACGAAGTAAACAAGACATCACCGACGGGTCAATAACATAACATGAAGATCATCACCAATGATATAGTTTTGAGAACAAAACTGACAAAGCAGAAAAGGCATGCCCAACGAAAAGTTCAAGAAAGGAACACTGATGGCAAAGAAAACCCACAAACTGATATAGAAGCCCGACCATCAGAACCAACAGTCAGTTAGAGAACCCACAAATAGTGGATCTGAGTTTTACATGTTAGATAAAGCATTGTAATTCTATTTATAGAGTTTTAATTTGTTTTAAATCATTACTTGAGGGTCAAGCAAGCATTATGTAAATTTTTTAAAGCATCCTAACGGATCTAAAACATATCTAACTAAAGATCAAGGTCAAGTTGTAAACCTTGGATCTAGATTTAACTTGTGAAGCGTAAATAAAGAATAGATCTAAAATCTAGTATAAATAGATGTTCAATCAATTGTGAATCATGAATTCATTATTGTCGATAGCCACGAAGAGAATCTAAGGAGTAGAAGGCAGAATTCATGCAAAGTTCATAAACAGATCACATCAGTTATCAAGAACACACAGAGGCTTTTGACGAGCAGACAAAGGTATTATTCAGCCATGAAAAGATGACTACTCATACATAGGAAGCTTTATTGGATCTATTATCACAAATTAGAGATTGCAAACATCATCAAATTAAAGACTTATGTAGTTGCATTCTAACAAGTGAATCATATCTAAAATCCTTTTGTAGAAGGTGGACTTAACTGTTCTTTACAAATCTCTTAACAGAGTGCACACTTAACAGTGCTGCTAAAGCTTCAAACAAAGTAGATCTTAACAAGTCTTCATTGTAATACTCCTAATAGGGTAGGTCATCAGAAGTGACCAACTGTAAGCCTTAACCGGCCCCTTCTTATATATAGATAGTGAAGTCTTGTGGGTAACAATCCCCACTGCAATTTTTACTTCCTAATAGGAGTTTTCTACGATATGATATCTTGTGTCATGTGTTATCTATTTTCATGAATGTTTCTTGTATGGTTACATAATAAAGAACGTATGTTATGATTGCATATACATAAAGAAAGATGAACAGTTAGATAAGATAGTTTACAAACTGATGACTAAGGGTTAATGGGCTAACCAATAAAATTTTTAGAGGTTTGATTCACCCCTCCCCTCTCAGTACATCATTCAAATATAATTCCAACAATTGGTATCAGAGGTAAGTCTCTTTCTTGAAAAGATTAAAGACTTAAGAGAAAAGATTAGAGCAATGGAAAAGTACAGATTGGACATGACTATTGAGAATGAGCAGTTATAGATGCAGATAAACTATGAGCAGTATAAAGAGGCGAGAATCAACTTAATAAAAATTCTTGATGAAAGAAAGATTATGGAAACTAGGCTGAATGAGAAGGACTACAAAGAATCAAAAATACAAGATTACTCTGGTATAGCAGAATCATCGACAAGAAAAGCTTCAGACGCATCAATAGAAGAAATCACAAGTCTACAAGAGGTAAATCTAAATCTGATAGAGAAAATCAAGACACTACAAATCAGTCAAGAAACTCAAATGGTGAAAATGATTGATGTCATGAATGATGCAAGAAAAGTTGAAAATGAAAGAACACTAGTAATTGATGATAGGAGGAAAATGATAGAGAAGCTACAAGAGAAAGAATCAGAGATTCAAAGACTTACTGAGCATCACCATGACATTACCAACTAGATTATTCTTATGATTCAAGAAGAAAATAGACTAAATACAGAACTCATTGAAAGAATAAAGATCATTGGTGAGCTAAGAGAAGAGAATGAAAAATTGAAGCATGAAATCAAAGTCCAAAATAAACACAATGAATTGATCAAGAAAGCTGAAGATAGAAACAAAAGGATGGATGATTTTCTTGATAGACAAAGAAGAGTCAACAACTACACAAGATTAGGGTACAACGAGAATGGTGAATCTTCTAATCCACCAGATAAAAGGAATGCTTTCACAACCCCAAGATCCAAGAAGTTGTCATGCAATCACTGTGGAAAACACGGCCACACCTCAAACATCTACACAAGCAAAATGAAAGGTATTTCTCAAGCACAATCTACGTTCATTGGTAATTGTTATAAATGTCAAAAGCAAGGACACAAGGGACATGAATGCAGATCCAAAGTGACAAATCCAAAGAGAAAAACCTACATCGACAAGTACTATCCTACTTACAAGATGAATGGACATACACATGAAGAGTGCTGAAAAAGAACAACAAGGCCTAGACACAAAAAGAAACTGATAATAGCCACAAATCAACAAGAGTAGGTAACTCATATGTTTGGGACTATAACACATGGGTGAACTGCACAGCATGTGGAAGGTATGGTCATAATGCTGCCAACTGTATGAGAAAATGGACCAGAAGGTCAAGAGGTTGGAACAATCTAGGTATGGCATGTTTGCATTGTCATAAGGTTGGACATGTGATAAAAGATTAAAAAAATTGAATAACAGATACAAGTACTCATCCCAATGGAAATACCATTGATGACATCAAGAGAATGAGAAACAAGATGTAGGTAAAATCCACAAACACTGAAGGTGGTGGAGCAAGCAATACAAATGATGACACCCCATCCAATGGATCCAGTGACATCACTACATCCAAATAAAATACACAAGTATGTATGGAACTGCATTATGACAAGTTATATTATGCATTGGTTCCATTACACATAATTCATATTGTAATATTAGCATGAATAAAGATGCAATATATTGTTATTTATTTAACTGTTGAAAAGCAACCATCGGTTATTGGGCACAATTTGCACTGGTGAACTCACACAAAAAGTTTAGAACTACTTACGAGAATGTATCGCTCATTACACAAACACCAAATTGTTAAGTGTAAACTGATGGACATCGGTGAACCTTGAGTCAACGAAAGATGTCTTCGCCACTTTACCGACCATCATCAGTGAATTTAGAAAATCTACTAGCAAACCTGACGCTTTGCACAGACATAAATTTTTTTATGAATGCATCTACCGATGAACTCAATCTTTGTACACCGACAAGTTGGTGAGCATTAACGACAACTTAGGGCACAAAAATTTATAAAATCCTGATGGGTAAACTCATTTTCACACCCGCAATTTTTGAGCAGAGAAAAGAAGAGTAGAGCGATTTCAAATCAATTTGGAGAGTGACCTAGCAGGAATCAATTTGACTCAAAGTATTCACATTCAAAGGAAATCATAGAGAATCAATAAGTAACCATATTCACCGACCGCACTATTTTATTTGCGAAAAATCCTAAATTTCTGCAACGCGATGGCATCAACTTCTAGAGTTAAAAAGATTAAGGAAGACAAGAAGAAAATGTTCAATCTTGTCAGTAGAGGCTCTTGTGCTAAACCCAAATTCAAGCTACACCCAGAAATTGCATCACAACCTGACGATTCTGGAGCATTCTCCAGAATCCCACCTAGGGTTTTGATGGTAGAGGATGTGAGGTCCTATATACACTGCAAGATCTCAGAAATAGGAGATCTATACCTAGATAACACCTACAAGGCACTATGTGATGACACTAGAAAGCTCAAAGAAGAGCACAAGCATCTTGAAGTGAAAGGACTCATGAATGCCCTATATTTTCCCAAAGGCTTCAAAATAGAATGGATAAATATTGTTCTTAGCAAAATGAACAAGAAGACTGTATGGCTTAATAAGCCAAATCTGATAACAAAGGATGTTATTCACGTAGTTACTGGTTATCCTACAAATGACAAACCACAAGCTCACAAGCACCCATCCCTAGCAGAAGTGGAAAAACTGACTGGTGTTAAATCAGATAAAAGAGCACTCAAGGTCAACACTATCACCGATGTAGAACTAAATTTTGGAGCATGTGTTGTTGGACATAAAATCTTCCAGGTGAGAAAAATGAATAGCATATCAAGTACTGCTATGAGCACAACATACAAGATCATTGAATAGGGAAAGAAGATGGATCTTGCAGAGATCCTATTACATCAACTCGAGGAGAACATGTGCACTATAAGATCTTCAAGGAAAAACACTTGTAAGTTTGGTTCCCTCATAATGTGCATATTATTTTACTTCGAAGAATACTTTCCTTCAATAGGAAAAGTTGTATGGGACACAAGCATACCTATAACCATTCAGATAGGTGAATTCATAGAATCACTAGGAACAAATTTTCATAATGTAATGCATGAGTATTTCAAAACCATTAAGGAAATGTTGCAAACTAGAACAAGGATTCTTAAAAATCTGATAGAGGAACACAAAGAGAATATGTTTCATGGTAGATACTGATTTCATGCACATCCAAGTAGTAGTACCTAGGAAGTCATGGCTTTCACGGTTAGAATATGAAATCAAAATAGGACAATCCAATGAGTGTATTGAGGCACTACTAAATGAACTAGTGGACAACAAGCAACTAAGATTTGACACCTATGAAGAGGCCAAAAAAAAGATTAAAACAAATCTTGTTATCAAGAAAGCTGTAAAATAGTCAAGCAGAATGGTGAAGAATCTAAAAAAGAAATTGAATATAAATTATGAAGGTGAAGAGGAACAAGAGGGTAAGGAGGAAATCACCGAGGACCAGCTACCCATCGGTGATACAAAATAGGAAAGTGAATCAGAGGAAGAACAGTCTGATTCACCACCTCCTCCTCCACCTAAGAAGTCAAGAACAAGGAGTCAGACAGCAAAGGATGCAACTCCTTCTCCCATGGTAAAAGGAAAGGTGTATAAAAGGAAACCTGACATATCAAAGGGAAAACAACCAGTTAGAAAACCTACCAAAAGGAGGAAATTTGTTCAGACAAATGAGGATATAGAGGACTCATCTATGGATGAGCCTGACACCACAATTGAACAAGCAAAGGAAACAACAAATGTAACATCAACTACTGAAAACATTGATGAAATATGTAAGTACATATCAGAAGCCTCATCTATTGCACATCCTAAGATTAGGAAATGGTTGAAATGGGATTCTATAGAATAGAATAAAATTGAAGATGCAATTATAGCTAAAATGTGCAGACACTATTATGTCCCAGTTCAATTCACTACATGTGATGTACCACAAGAACTATTAATTAGATTATCTTTTAGGTTCACATTTTCACTCCATGAGGAGAAACAGAGAGAAAGCGTACTTGTTTCTCTTATGCCTCCTAAATCAAAAAGGGAAGAAATAAATGAAATCATGGAGAAATATGAGAAAAACTTCTCACCCAAAATGAGAGCTTACAAATTTATTGAAGAGAAGTTTATAGAGCTAGAAAAAGAAGCTCATGATAAATGGAGCAAGATACTCAATCTTGCTGAGGAGAGAAGTTATGAGAAGGAAACAGTCACTTAGAAAGATAAATCAATAGTAGAGTTAGACAGTGAAGAATTTCAAATAATTGGCCAGAAATAGGTTGATATTGTAGATGAAGAATGGCCTGACAATAGTGAGGAAAATCAAGTACCAGCAAGTCCAATTCACATTAGTTTAGAGGATGAAGAAGTTACCAAAGAAGAGTTAACAATAAAAGGTAATTTAACTGATGATATAAATGATGAATCATGGTTAGAAAAAATTGTTAATGACACTACAGGAAAATACCTTGCAGTAGAAGTACAAAAATATGAAGACATAAATATTGTACAGGGCAATACCGATGGACAAGATTCAACTATTGACACTGCAACATTCAATACACCGACAAACATGAATATATTAATAGATGCTATTGATATTCAGTCAAGTCAGGACAAATCATCTAAGAAATATGATGATATACCCAAGGACATGGGTACTAATGAAAACAAAGATGCATCCAATACTCAAAATGATATAGATACAGAGATGAAGGATACAATTGACACTCAGCAAGAAGTGACTAATGATCAAAACAAAGAAGCAGATAAAAAAACTAAGGATACATTGAGAAAGGTTGAAGAAAAATATAAGAGTGAAGAAGTCAAGTAGGATGAAGGCACACAACTCAAAGAAGATATATCTATTGATACACCTAAGGCCAATGAGGAGACGTCTTCACCAAACCAGCTGGTGGACTCAAAATAGAAACAATAGGATGTTTCATCTTCTCGACCCTCACCTACCAAGTCAACCCAATCTCAAGCTTTACAAATGGTAGTACATCAATTTGCCACCCAGCCAAAGAAAAAAAAGAAGAAAGTATTGACAAAAGATAGCTTGGCTGTTACAATGGATGAAGTAATAGAAGCCCCAAACTGGGATATTACTACTTTGGATAGTGATAAACTTCAGAGTTTGGAGTGATATGCCAAAGGAAATACATTGAGAAGAAATTGATACAAGAACACAGAGAAACAATGACACTTGACAAGGTAAGAGACATTCTCTAACAACTGGTTCCTGAGGTGAAACTGGAACAAAATGCTATAGTTAAGTTGAAAATAGTTGTTCTTACCAACGACATCACAGACCAAAATATAGATGCAGAACAAGCTATGGAAGAACAAGCAGAGAAAAAGTATCAATACAAGTTAATTGATAAGATCAACCAAGAAGTGGCAGTGAACAAGGTAACGCTCTCTGAACTAACTGATCAATTAGAGCCAATTATTGCTGAGGCAATTACCTTAGTTCAAAAAATGTGCACGCTTGAAAAGTTTACAAAAGAAAATAGTATCAAGGCACAACATGACAAGGTAATTAAGGCTAGCAGGCTAAGGCAAGAAATATGGGATGCTGAAACACAATTAAGAGGTGAGATTACCAAACTACAGGAACACATCTTGCCTAATCTTACTATTCTACAACAACATATTTTTGAATCCAGAACCTTAATTGCGACCCCAGAGATGTCTGTAGTAGAAAACATCTATGATATACACTAAAGGATATCACTTGAGCACATGGCTCTAGAAATGCTGAAGGATAAATGGGAAAAAGATGATGGAGGAGATAAAGTCCTCACATTCCCACCTTTTTGACAATATGTAAGTACCTTTGCCTTTATTATCAAAAAAGGAGGAATAGAAAGGAAATGTATATTGTATTTACAGGAGGAACATATATGTAAAGATTGTTAGTAATAACTAAGAGGCGGGGGGGGGGGGGAATTAGNGTATTTACAGGAGGAACATATATGTAAAGATTGTTAGTAATAACTAAGAGGCGGGGGGGGGGGTGAATTAGTGGCCTTAAAAATTTATCCTTTAAACTTTAATCCACCAATCAATACACCTCATATTATTAAGTTCCTACAAGATGCATGCCTTCAAATACTTTGAAATAATTAACTGTCTGTCGGTTTACCTTGTCTATCCTTATTCTCCTTGATTACCGATAAGCCATAAAACTTATTTACCGATGCTCAGTAAATATATAGAGTATACCAATCAATCCAAAAATGCATATGTGAAATGTAAAATAATAAAGTAATAAACCATACACACATAACACATAGATTTTAACGTGGAAACCATGTTAAGGGAAAAACCAATGGGACTGGTACCCAAAATTTTCACTCTTCTGAAGTGAGCCCTGTTAGGAGCCAACCCTGTTAAAGGTTACAAACACATTGTTAAGTGTGACCTTCTTAGAGGATTTTTATACATAGGTTGTCACTTAGTATCTGGCATCTATTTTTCTACCATCCTTGAATCAGCCTCCTTCTTAGACTGTCAATAGGCTTTAGGCAAATCTTGCTACCATCCTTGAGTCAACCTCCTTGCTAGGCTATAAATAGGCTTTATGCAAATTCAATTCTACTTTCATGAATCAACCCTTTTGGTAATCTGTTAGGATATACCTCAATTATAGAAGACTGTTAAGTCCTGCTCTGTTAAGAGACTTGATGCTTCAATGGTTAAACTGAAATATTATGACCTGTTTCTAATGCAACTTTGAATTGCAGATTTTTAGATCTATTTAAGTACATTACCTCTCTGATCAATGTATCAATTCAATTCGTTTATGCTCCACACTTTCTACTTTGTGATGTCATGTTTCACTATTTTTCGGTGTCTACAGAATTCTTTAGCTCTCCCTCAGCTTGATTGATCAGGACTTTATGAAGTTTATCCTTCACCAGTTTCTCTTCAGCATCCTCTTTTCATTCACTCCCCTTCCGTGTATCTGATTGCTTGTGGAAATTAATTATGCTTGTCTCTTATATAGACATGATATTCCTTAATTCATGATTCTTGATTCTTGATTCTTGGCATGAAAAACAATCTAGCCAATTTGATTTATGGCTTTAACTCCTGATTTATCTCGTAGTTATCTTCTTGCCAACTGTATAAATATTCTTTAAAAAAATTACTTAACTGTGGTCAAATAAAACAAATAAAACAACCAGTTAAGTCTATCCTTAAGCTCTGCCAGCTAGATATTTTGTCATTTTCTGATCTCTCTGTTCTGTCGGTCAATTGTGCAATTCATTGTCAGTAAAAAATGCCAGTTTCATCAGTGTAACTTTAGTTAGCTTCGAGATCTCTGTCCGTTGGGCATCATTGGATATTTTTTGTTAGGCATCCTTTGATTCTTCTTTGTCTGGAAACACTGTCTTCTGCTTGACGGGCATCACTGTGACTTTTTCTCTTCCTTTATCGATGGTGTGCACTCCATTAGTGTTGTCTGTCACTTAGTGAATACTTGACTTTTATGCATTGCTAAAAGCCTAATTTTTGTTCCATTGATTCTCTGAAGTCTTTGGCATTATGTACATGACCTTACAGATGATATTAAGTTGACATCAATGACAATACAAACCATTAACTGATTTAATGTCTTGCATTATCTTCAACTTAACATTATCAAATATTAAATCAGTTACATGTCATCAATCTCTCCCGTTGGCATTGATGGCAACATACTATATTATCACACTATACTATTTTTAATATAATATGAAATACAATTGTTGAGATTCATCAAATTACCAAATAGTTTGTTTTGATAAGTGATGAAAATGTCTAACCGCCGGTAAGCTATGTGTTAGCTTAGATTTGATTCTTGCAGCTTTCTTTGTTTCTTCTTCTGATGTGTTGTGTCTTCTATTAGTGTCAATTTCTCTCTTTTGACTATTCTTTTTCTATGATGTCATTGTCTTTTGTTTGAAAATTTTATACAAATTCTCTCCCTATGGATATGATCTCTCCCTTTTTGGAGTAATCTGATAATGAATAGTTTTTGTTGATAATATGGATACATTCTCTCCCTTTGGCAACAATGCCAAACAAATATTTTACAAATATCTGACATTCATGTCAAACAATTATTTTCTTTTATCCATAATATATTCCTTGAATTTCCCTTATCCATCATCAATACAACAATATGCTCTGGTGCTC
>MU226634.1:777173-787894 GCA_018584345.1 Thuja plicata | reverse complement strand
TTTGACCTTTTTTTGGGCGCCAGAAATATCATCTTGGCCTTCGAAATTGGCTTTTCATTTTTTTTTTTCTATTTTTTAAGAAAGTTTTTTTGTAATAAATCTGAAATTCTGTAATTGATTTCATGGATTAGTTAGATATTCATCTTGCCTTAGTTAGGGGCTTTTCTTGGGAAACATCAGGATTCATGGGATAGGTTTTGGAAATTACAAAAAATGGAAAAAAAAAAAAATATTTCTATTTTTCTTGAAAATCTCCAAAATATGGTAATTTTTGAAATTGTAATAAGTAGGACTTTTATTTCATTGTAACATAGAGTAATTTGGAGAAGTTCAATGAAGAATTTGAATTCTCCAATTCTATTGTGTTTTTTCTGAGTTATTATTCTTGAAGGTTTTGGGGCTACACACACACACACACATGTATATATATGTATATGTGTGATGTTTAAATGTTGTACCTAGAAGAATGCTACACACAACCACTCAATACGACTTTATATAAACATTTTAGCATCAAATTTAATCAAATTGAACCAAAAAGACATGTCAAAAATGCCCTATTGATTCCAAGTTAGAAGATTTACAAAAATTACTTCAAATTCTCTCATATTAGGCATAAATTCTTAGCAAATAGACAATCTAGGATGAAAGATTCAATGTAAAAATGCCTAAAATGCATGAAAAGATGTTTAATTATGCTCCATTATGATCTACTACATGAAATTAGACTAGATTAGCTTGATAAAATGAACTAGATTATTGGTAGAATAAAATTGTCATTAGTTCTATGCTAAAATTCACTATTCACCTATATGAAACGAGCTAAAATGGCTGCATTATATAGATTTTTCCTTGGAGGGAAAATGCTTCAAATTTGAATTTGAATTTGACGGTTGAGATGCATCCATGAGGGATGGCTGAGATGGAAGCTCAATTGATCCATGTGATTACTTCTTATTGGTTAGAGGTTTTACTTTTGAGGCAATGTTGAAGGAATATTAATGTTTTGAATTAATTAATTCCTTTTAATTAATTTCCTTAGGGATGTATTTTTATTTTTATTTGATTTAATGACTAAGATTAATTGAGTAATTTATGCCTCTTGGTGAGTGATCTTGGATTCCTAATTTTTGATAAATTATATATTTAAACCGATCTAGTTTAATTATATAATTATGAATAGATTTGAGTTGAAAGTCTTGATTAGGACCCAGGGGACTTGATTTTAGATTAGGGCTTTTGAGTTTATCAGACCATTTTTGAGTGATTACAATTTCCCCTCTTTGAATTGATGTGTGATCAACATGTTGATTCAAAGAACATCTGATGTTAACTAGCGATGGAATAAATGGATACAAAGTGATGAAACTATTCTTGACTAGGAATTGATTCTGAACATGGCTAAACAAAAAGCAATTGAAGTTTCTATAGATTATAGATTGTTTGATGAAATTGATATGATGACCAGGGAATCAATCTAATTTGGTGTGATGAAATTGATGCCCCAACATTTTCTGATGTTAGATGATATATTAAGTCTAGAATAATGAATTTGATGTAAAGTGATGAAATTGATTACCTGCCTGATTGTTGAGGATAATAACACCTAATCAATTTTATGTTAAGCGATGAAATTGATTAACATTATAGGGATGTCTGAAATCTTAATCCAATACTTAGTTTGATATGATGTGATGAAAATGATATCTTCCAAGACTTGATTCAGAAAGATTGACCAGACAATTAGTTTGATGTGATGCAATGAAACTGATTTCCAACAAAGATTTGAACAAATTATCAATGTGATGCGAAGGGTTTAAATTGATCACTATTGAGAATTTGATTGAGATAACTAACTTGATATGGGTCCTAATGAAGTCACTTATCTCATGATGTTCCAATGAAGATACTACCAATTTGATGGGGTGCATTTAAATTTATATCTCCCTTGATGTATATGTATATCTATATGTATGTATATGTATATCTATATGTATGTATATGTATATGTATATGTATATGTATATGTGTGATGTTTAGATGTTGTACCTACAAGAATGCTACACACAACCACTCAATACGACTTTATATCAATATGTTAGCATCAAATTTAATCAAATTGAGCTAAGAAACATGTCAAAAATGTCCTATTGCTTCCTAGTTAGAAGATTTACAAAAATTACATCAAATTCTCTTAGATTAGGCATAAATTCTTAGCAAATAGACAATCTAGGATGGAAGATTCAATGTAAAAATGCCTAAAATGCATGAAAAAAAATTTAATTATACTCCATTATGATCAAATGCATGAAATTGAACTAGATAAACTTGAGAAAATGAACTAGATTATTGCTAGAATAAAATTTCCATTAGTTCTATGCTAAAATTCATTACCCACCTTAATGAAATGAGCTAAAATGGCTGCAATATATAGATTTTTCCTTAGAGGGAAAATGCTTCAAATTCAAATTTGAATTTGACGGTTAAGATGCATCTATGAGGGATGGCTGAGATGGAAGCTCAATTGATCCATGTGAATACCTCTTATTGGTTAGAGGTTTTAATTTTGAGGCAATGTTGAAGGAATATTAATGTTTTGAATTAATTAATTCCTTTTAGTTAATTTCCTTAGGCATGTATTTTTTATTTTGATTTGATTTAATGACTAAGATTAATTGAATAATTAATGCCTCTTGGTGAATGATCTTGGATTCCTAATTTTTGATGAATTATATATTTAACTGATCTAGTTTCATTATATTATTATAATTAGCGAAATTGATTACCTACCTAATTGTTGAGGATAATAACACCTAATCAATTTGATGTAAAGTGATGAAATTGATTAACGTTATAGCAATGTCTAAAATATTAATCCAATACTTAGTTTGTTATGATGCGATGAAACTGATATCTTTTTAGACCCGATTCTAAAATATTGACCACACAACTAGTTTGATGTGATGCAATGAAACTGATTTCCAACAGTGATTTGAACAAATTATCAATTTGATGCAAAGCGTTGAAACTAATCACTGTTGGGAATTTGATTGAGATAACTAACTTGATATGGGTCATGATGAAGTCACTTATCTCCTGATGTTCCAATGAAGCTACAACCAATTTGATGCGGTGAGTTGAAATTGATATCTCCCTTGATGTTTACAACTTGAATTTTGATAAGAGTGACCAATTTGATGGGAAACGTTAAAATCACGCGTTCGAATATTAGCTGATTTCCCAATTTAGGACTATTGACTTGATACGATGTCTGATGAAGATTCCCTTATCTATTGGAAATTCAGTTTGATTGACAACTTGATCGATTGCAGAGTCAAAGAAGAATTTTATAGTGCTCTAGTTATTGAAAAGATTTGGTAGCATGATCACTTGATTAGAATGATTTATTATGCCCCCTTGGAAACAAAATGGATATGAGATTTGGTTGATATCTATGTGAAATCTTCTTGATGAGAATGATAAGCTTGGAATGGAGATTTTGATTCCAACAGAAAATATAGTGGCAAGAATCACGAAGAAACTGCTTCTCATTTGGTCAAAATCAGACTCTATAGGATGAGAATATAGCCAAAAAGGTGTAATGAATGAGAAATAGTTTGGGTTAAAAGATTAAAACTAACCCAAAAATGAGATTAAATAGGGTAAAAATCTCAAAATTATAATTCATTTTTACTATTCACAATGAGATAATTGTAGACCTCAGAAGAGAAAATGTCAATCCGTATGGAGAATCATTAGTTCGAGGTCGTTCGGCGGCATCAGCTTCCTACCCACTACCCTCTAGTGGTCTATTGTCAAACACCTCCTTTAAATTTTGTCATTAATGCTCATTTAAGCTCTTAATTTTCAAATTTATTGCTTTAATTGTAGAATGTTGCCTTAGGTATGTAAAAAGTCATTTCCACGGTGTTTCTTCACCTCAGGTAGTTAAAGTATCATTTCTCATTATTTAACAGTCACCTCAGGAAAGAGTCATTTACGGTATGTCAAAGGTTGTTTCCAATCAATGAAGCATCGTCTCTGGGATGAAGAGTTGTTTGCGGGGAATAAAAGGTTGTTTCCCATGAGAAAGGTCATTTTTAGTAAAAAGGTCGCATGAGGTCTCGAAAATGTCATTTCCAAGACATTGAGCTTGAAAATTAGTTTTAAAGTCTAAAAATTTGTGTAGTCAAGATGGTATTTCCTATGTGAACCTGTTAGAATAGTTAGATTTTGAATCTGGCCCACTTTTACCTTCCTATCTGCTCCAAATCTGATTTTACCATGTGTTTGCATTTGTAGGTTGATAGAGGTAAATTTTTAATGCGAGGACCATAACCTCGTGTGTTATCCATGATTCAATATTTATTTGCAGAGGATCATAGAGGTATCGCCCATTGTGGGCTAGGGTTCCTCTTAGAGATGCCCGAGTATAGAGTGAACAAAGGGTTGGTGCCAATATTGATAGAGCGGTGGAAATCAGAGTATAACATGTTCCACTTGCCCACTAGAGAGATCATTGTCACTCCACATGATGTATGGAGGATTTTATGCATACCTGTTATGGGAGAGTTACCTTACTATGATTTGATTAGATGTGCCTGCATCAATGTTGTCATTTGGGTGTTTCAGGACCCATTGACTATAGAGTGACACATCACCTGGGAGAGGATAAAGAGACAGGGTTTAGCACTTTCAGGAAAGTTATTAGGTTTGATTGGAGGATTCCTTGTACCAGATAGGAGTGCTAATAAATTATCTGTAGGGTAGGGTAGATTACTGGAGGATTTACAACAAATTCCTCAACATATGGACTGGGGTACGTGTGTCCTTACGCACTTATACCATGTCTACATTAGGTGGTCTATCGACATGATAGATCAATATCAGTTGGGATTATATTTTTAAAGATCTGGGCATTGGAGCACATCCTAGTGACATTACTAATAGTGGTACGATCCCCTTAGAGAGATTCATCATATGTCTATATGTATGATTGAGATATGGTGCAGCCTCATCTGGGAAATCTAGCGTATTGATGATGAGTGATAGATGATATGACTGTTATGATCTTGAGACCATATTTAGATTGTGAGGAGTGGGCAAATGATAGATGAAAGATTCCATATGTATGCACACATTGAGAGGTTTATAGTGACACATGTCTTGCGATAGTATGGTATGGAACAACCAATGCCCCAGGGTATGGCTGCATATGTGAGGACATGAGAGGAGGAGGCACAGTGGAGCCTGCCGCTAAGATAAGATACCACACTTATTGAGCATCAATGGTTAGTACCTATTTGGTGGGATCTTCCTCTAGATATTATAGATTCTTAGATGAATGTAGATTATTTGTCCTATTTCTCTTAGAATCCCTTTCCACAATTGACATGTCTTGATGAGGCAGTACCTACGATGGTAGATGACAAAGATGATGATGATGATGATGATGATGATGATGATGATGATGACGATGATGATGATGATGATGATGATGATGACAAAGGTGGTGGAGCAATTAGGGTTCCTTCTCATAGACACTCTAGCAGTAGCAAGGAGAGCAGTGATAGAGGTCCTGGTGGTAAACCCAAATAGGTGGTGGAGCAATTAGGGTTCCTTCTCATAGACACTCTAGTAGTAGCAAGGAGAGTAGTGATAGAGGTCCTGGTGGTAAACCCAAATAGGTTAGAGTATAGATCAAAGGTCCTACACAGCCAAGAACTACACAAGAAACACCTTATTCTTAGGTTCCTCCTATTGTTACTTCTTTTCAAACTCTAGGCATAGCACATATGCAAATTATATCACACGGGTTATCTTTGGTTTAGATGCCATCCTCGTCAAAGATGCCTTTTGGTACATAGGTTACTATAGCTACATAGGTGCCTCCATAGTTGAGAGTGATGGGGACTACTATCACATGTATTCATCCTTGGATTAAGGTTGGATTATAGACAAGTATCCCACCATAGTAGAGCACAAGGAAGACAAGTGGTCATACAGGTCCTCCTCCTCAGCAAGGACTACAAATAGGCCTAACAGATGCACGGGTACCCAATATTAGGATGATAGGAGTACCACCATAGGGTATAGCTGATACAACATTGATTTCATAGTTCTAGAGAGAGAGAGAGAGAGAGAGAGAGAGAGAGGTCAATTACAGACTCACATAGCTTTTCTATATCCATAGTTGGAAGATAGAGACAAAGACTTTGAAAGAGCACAGAGAGATTCTTCCCTATAGCATAGTAGAGATTCATATTATTAGGTTTCCTAGTTCTCTGCAGTACAAGATGTAGCTACCAGAGTTACACCATTTTCAACAGCAGCATCACAGTCAGAGGGTGCCAGACCGAGTAGATCTGATGTTCTGCCACCAAGACCACCAGGGGATGATACAAGCAGTCATTCATGAATGGCTTTGAGCCTTGTTTGCATTTTTATGATGATGTATTGATATCACTTGTGATGTAGCACCATCTTTCTTTATTTTTATGATGTATCTCATGTACATTTTTTATATATGATGGCATTCTTTTGTTATGATTTCATTGTATCTTCATCTTTTAAATGTTATGCATTATGAGATTATTATATTATGCTTTGATCACTTTGCTATATTTCCTTATTCTATGGATGCAAATGTAAGAATGCATTTATTTTGGTATGTTTTTTTATGCATATATGTGATGTTAGAGTAATGTTATCGATTTAATGATAGTTAATAAAATGCAATTGACATGATTTTGCAAATGTTGGGTTTTTATTTCAGTGATTAAAAATACTCAATCATTAAGAGAAATGATATCATGTTGAATGTTTGAATTTTTCTTTTCCCTCTTTAAATTTATGTTATTACATCCTTTCACACTATCATTTCCTATAATGCCATGGAACTCCTAGAATGAAAATGAAACTTCCATCCTTGTCTTTATTGTGTGCTTAGATTCATTATTGAGCTTTAGTGAACCCCTATTTTGATACAACCAACACTGATGCTTAAGTAATCATGTTAGTATGAATATCACTATTCTCAGATACAATTACGTACAATCATTACTAGTTCTTAGGTGACCATGATAATATGAATACTACTTGTGTTAGATGTTTGACTTAGTATTATTACAAGCTAGGGTTTCCATTGCACCAAAATATTGACTTGTTAATGCCATATACAACCACAAGACTTATAGAAGATATAGGAGGTTGTTAAACCATGTCACGAATCCCATGAGGGATAGTGGACCACTTCCAACAATCCCCCTCCTAGTGTCACTCATTGTGGCCTACATGATTTGAACCTATGACCAAGATCTGATACCACTTGTTAGAAGCTAGGGTTGTCATTGCACCAAAAGATTGACTTTTCAATGCCCGATACAACCACTAGACTTTTAAAATACATAGGAGGTTGTTAAAACATGTCATGAATCCTTCAAGGGATGCTATCCCACTTCCAACGAGTACAACCACCATGAATAATTGTTTTTTTCTAGTACTGTGAATACTAATGAGTTAAGTTTTGATATTGCATTTTGACACAAACATCAAGATATGATACATCATGATGTCCTAAGCATCAATTACATCAACAAGTTAATAGAAAAAAAATAAAAATATAACATTCCTTACTTGATTTTATAGTACAAAAAGTCATGGAATATCTCTAGAGATATGATAATCATCAATTGATAAGATAACAATCCTGTCTAACAAAGGTGTTTCTTTGGTATCAGAATTAGAGCCTTTCATGTAGCTTTAGTTTTGTCATCATACACCTTGTAAAAAACCAATGTAGATCACAAGTAGAAACCAAATAAAATATCATGCCCCCTGTCCTTGTGTTTCTAGCATTAGAGAATCATTGAAGCACTTGGGAGATATGATGAGCAAAAAACTAATAATGAACAAGTAGTCATTCAAAGAAAAAATATCCTAACTCCTTCCTTGTTTCTCTAGTACATATACATCATAGAGTTACTCAAGAATCAAAAATTATTCAAGCATCCCATAGAACTTGTCATTTTTGTACTTGTGTTGCTGATTGATAGATTCAATGTGATCACTTGGTGACAATATGAGTGTTCAAGAAACACTGTTTTATTTTTTGATGTGAAATGTGACTTGATTGGTTGGTGGTATTTAAGAAATATTGTTGTTTGATTGATTGGTATTGATAAATAATTTTGGTTTTGATGATTGGTTTCCTTGAGGTAGATTAAATTGTTCATTTGCAAGAAATAAAAGATTGGATTCCAAGAAATAATGATTTGGGGAATGATGTAGCAAACAACTAGGAATGTGATCTTTCTTGTGTTGATTCAAAGGTCTTCAAGCGCTTGGTGAAGAGATATCTAAGCATTGATAGATAGAGAAATGAGCTGATAAATGGCACCTATTTACCAGGTTTTCACCACTCGTAGGATTTCTTTTTTTGACAACCAAGGTGCTTGTTTACTAGTTTTTCACCAAGGCACAAATTTTTTTTTTTTGTATTGTTGAAGTATTTGATTTTTTTTATGTTATCCAAGCACCTGTTTGCCACATTTTCACGGGGAAAATCATTTTTTGAGCTTCTGTTTCTTCTTTTTAGGTTTTTTCAGGACTTTTTCCAATATTTTTTAGTTTTTCAGAATCTTTTCCATAGTACATAGCTACTGACACTAGTCTAGGCGTAGAATCGCTTCAGATGATTTCTATTGACTGGATCAAGAAGTGTGTCTCCTTCTATGTTAGCTAACTGATAAGCCCTATATCCAAATATTGTTGTGATTATGAAAGGCCGCAACCAGTTAGGCTCAAACTTGCCCTTATTTTCTTTGTGTTTTTTATTTTTATGATTTTTCCGTAGCAGTAGATCTCCCACTTGAAACTCATGAGATTTGACCTTCTTATTTTAACCTTTTTTCCATTCTCTTTTGATATCCTTGTAGATTTTCAAAATCATCTTTACGTCTTTTAGAAATAGTTCTAGGTGTTGTAACTATGAGATCATGTAGTCATCATCTCTAACAAACCATTTCTAACTCTTAAGGATGGAATTTCTAACTCGATTGGAAGAAATGCTTCAACCCCATAAACAAAAGAATAAGGCATATTTCTAGTTGGTATTCTAATACTTGTTCGATAGGCCCACAAAATCAGGTTGATTTGAACATGCCAATATCTAGCAAAATCATTGACCATTCTTATTAGAATCTTGAGGATGTTCTTATTGCTTTCCTCTGCCTGTTTATTTCCCTAAGAATAATAGATGGAGGAGAAATTTTGAGTGATTTGAAAATTTGTTACAAAGTTCTGTCACATACTTATTTTTGAATTGTTTCCCATTGTCTATCACAATTGATGAGGGAATAACATACTGACAAATGATATAGTTGAGGATAGACAATGAGATTTTTTTCCTATTGTCGTGATTAAGGGTATATCTTCAACCTATTTTTTAAAGTATTCAGTTTCTATCATGATGAACTTGGGACCATTAGAGGATGATGGATATATTTGTAAGAAAACTCAGGTGTAGAAACAGCTTCCTACACTAATCAATATAGGAAAGTATTGTGCAAATTCTTATAAATGCTTACAATTTCAGATTCGTTAACTAATTTAACAATGATATTACAGCCACATACCATGCATACAGAAAATAGAGAATGACACAATGATTTACCCTAGGGAAAACCTTTCGGTAAAAAACCCCAAGACTCCAAAACCTACACAATGTATTATCTTCAACACAATGGTTACAACACACTTGCAATGCAAGTTCTTTCAGGAGACAATCGACACTCTAAGATAAATCTAGTAGCACTAGATCATACCAACAATACACTCTTTTCATACCCTTTCCTGTAACCCTAAAAAAACACTTATATCATGCACTTTCCTTTTTAGGGAAACTTCCAAGGATAGCCATATTAGCATTTTATCATTCTCTGAGAAAATAGGAACCCTAAAATTTGTTTTGGGCCGATGCCCTGAACCCCACGATTGTGGAAGAGTGTAAAGTACTCAACTTTATCAGTTGCCACATGTCTTGCATGTCTTCACCTATCATTGAAATCTCCTAGAAATAGCTCTTATGTGTCATAGGAATCCGTCATAACCATTTTAGCCATGATCTCCTTACAAAAAATTCAAGATGCTGACACATCAAGTGGAGTGACACATCAACATGCCAACTAGACATGTACACTCACACTTAATTACATTATTTTCAATAAAATACATTTTACAAAACAAATAATAAGAATAGGAATTATCCAAGGTTGAGACACCTTATTCCTAACATTCTCCCACTTGTCAAACACCTTGAAAGAGCAATAGGAACATAATAGGAACTAACTGCTATAGGCCAAAAGGCCGATAGACTCCGAACACCATTTAAACTTTGCAGTGCCCATTGGTTTCATTAATGCATCTGCAGCATTCTTCACAATATCTACCTTCTCCAAGTTTACCTTTCCATCTTCCACCATATCTCTCACAAAGTGAAACTGCACATCAATGTGCTTCATTCTAGCATGGAAATTTGGATTCTTTGCAAGGCAAATAGCACTTTGACTATCACACCAAATAGTAATATGTTCTACATCAACACCAACATCAGAACACAATCTCCTAAGCCAAATGGCTTCCTTACAAGCATGAGTAGCAGCCATGTACTTAGCTTCTGTAGTGGACAAAGCAACCACAGGTTGTTGCTTACTCATCCAACT
>MU226634.1:726533-775363 GCA_018584345.1 Thuja plicata | reverse complement strand
TGCAACTCCATTTTGCTTTGGGGTGTAAGGAGTTGTCTTATGTCTCTCGATTCCTTGTTCTTTATAGAACTGTTCAAACTCTATGGAACAAAACTCACCACCATTATCAGTTCTCACACACTTGATTATTTTACCAGTCTAGTTCTCCACGAGAGCCTTAAATTCCTTGAACTGACTAAAAACCTGTGTCTTACTTTTTCAGGAAATATATCCAAGTCCTTCTACTATAATCATCTATAAAAGATACAAAATATATAGAACTATAGATAGAAGGAACTTTTACAAGACCAAATACATCAGAATGAATAAGATCCAAAATACTAGAAGACTTGTGAGAACTAGAGTAGAACTGAACACGATTTTGCTTACCATAAACACAGTGTTCACAGAAATCAAATTTGAGATTACAATCATTTAGTCCCTCGACGAGATTTTTAGTTTTCAAGGTCCTAAGACCCTTCTCACCAATGTGGCCAAATCTCATATGCCACAACATTGTCTTTTCTACAGGAAGCTTACCTTCCAAAGTGTTTGCACCCTTAAGTACACTTACTGCACTGCCATCGGAACCCATTGCCACAGTCTTCTTTACTGTTCGTTCAGATGGTGGGGATGAAGTGATAGCCACTCTCTTCTTTGAAACAAAATAACTATTGCACTGAGCAATGCATGCATCAAGATGAAACAAAGTACCTCTCCTAGTACCTTTAGCGAGCACCATAGAACATCTCATCATCTTGCATCCATCTTTCAAAAAGACAACTTGTACACCTACATCATTCAGCATACTTGCAGATAATAGGTTTCGTGCCAAACCCGGAATGTGCATAACTCTGTTGATTCCCTTTACTCATCCATCAGGAAATATGATAGTGACCCTTCCGCATCGAACTATCTTTAGGTGAGAATCATCACCCAAGTACACCTTTCCACCATCAAACTCTTCATATTTTGAGAACCAATTTTGATGAGAGTTCATGTGAAAAGAAGCACCCAAGTCTACTAACCACACATCATCACATGCATGGGTTGCCAAAGCTGCAATAAAAGCATCTCCATCTTCTTGAGATTTTTCAGAAGCTGAATCTGAGCCTTTCTTCTTCTTCTTCTTCGGTTCTTTGCAGTCACTCTAGAAGTGCCTAGATTTATCACAGTTCCAACATTTCACCTTGGACTTTCCAAGATTCTTAGAACTCCCATGGGATTTGGATCTGCCCTTCTTTGACTTATTGTCATTCTTCTTTCCTTTGTCGTTGGATCTCCCGTGAACAACAAGGGCTTCCTTAGAAGAATTTGAAGTCTTTCTTTGCATCTCCTCAGATAGCAGTGAAGACACCACATCATCCATACGGAATGTGACTATAGTACTTTCAAGAGCCATCACAAGATGGTCCCATGAATCTGGCAAGGAACAAAGCAGGGTCATACATTGATCCTCCTCCTCAATCTTGGCACCGGATGATTCCAACTATGCAATCAACAAATTGAATGTGTTGAGATGATCAGTTACAGATCCACCTTCCTCCATTCTTAAAGAATACAACTTCTTTCTCAGGAACAACTTATTCACCATAGATTTGGCCTGATACACAGACCCAAGCCTTGTCCACAAATAATTTGTAGTAGTCTCATCAAGAACATTCAGAAGAACAACATCTACTAGATAGATTCTGATGAGACCCTTAGCCTTCTGATCCTTGATCTCCCAATCCACTTGAGATATCACTACAGGTCTCACATCAAGTGTAGTAGCCTCCCATAGATCGAAGTCTTCAAGCATGTCTTCCATCATGTGTTTCCACAACTTGAAATTAGTGCCATTAAATTTCTCCACCTCCATTCTACTATATGAGAAACCTGCCATCTCAATCTATAAATAAGATTCAGAATGCTCTACACAAAAAACTCCCACTCAACTTGAGATTAGCTCAAAAAACCCTACCCAACAACTAGGATCAAAATTTGATCAGGCTCTGATACCACTTGTAAGGAAACTCAGGTGCGGAAATAGCTTCCTACACTAATCACTATAGGAAAGTATTGTGCAAATTCTTTTAAATCCTTACAATTTCAGATTCATTAACTACTTTAACAATGATATTGCAGCCACATACCATGCATACAGAAAATAGAGAATGACACAATGATTTACCCTGGGCAAAACCTTTCGGTAAAAAACCCCAGCACTCCAAAACCTGCACAATGTATTATCTTCAACACAACGATTACAACACACTTGCAATGCAAGTTATTTCAAGAGATAATCAACACTCTAAGATAAATCTAGTAACACCAGATCATACCAACAATACACTCTTTTTGTATCCTTTCTTGTAACCCTAAAAAAACACGTATATCATGTACTTTCCTTTTTAGGGCAACTTCCAAGGATAGCCATATTAGGGTTTTACCAATCTCTGAGAAAATAGGAACCCTAAAAAACTCAACTTTATCAGTGGCCACATGTCTTTCATGTCTTCACCTATCATTGAAATCTCCTAGAAATAGCTCTTACGTGTCATAGGAATTCATCATAACCATTTCAGCCATGATCTCCTTACACACAATTCAAGATGCCAACACATCAGGTGGAGTGACACATCAACATGCCAAATAGACATGTACACTCACACTTAATTACATTATTTGCAAGAAAATACATTTTACAAAACAAATAATAAGAATAGGAATTATCCAAGGTTGAGACACCTTATTCCTAACAATATTTGACCAATGAGATCAAAGGCCCACTGCTGAAAAGGCCAGTGTGTGATAAAGGGTAACAACTCCTATGCTGGTGCATGTATAATATTACCATGGATCTAACACTTCTTACAAGATTTTGAAAACTTAGCAACATATTTCTCTATTGTAGGCCAATAGTATCCAATACACAAGAGTTTTTTAGCCAAAGTAAGACCATTCAAATGCGATCCAAAAATACCTTTGTGTACTTCATGTAAAGCATTGTTTGATTCTTAAATATTTAAACATATTAGGAAAGTACCATGAAATCCTCACTGATACAAATTTTCCATGATGATCACATTTTTGGAAGCTTGGTGAATAAGATTGTGTTTTTGGTTTTTGGATATACCCTTAGGTAAAACATTGGTTTCATGGTAGGTATGGATAGGTCCATACTGAGGGGAATCCCAACCCATAAGTTGGGATACTATCTTAGAATCAAGACATTTATAGGAAGGATAAGGTAACTCATCCACTAGGAATTCATAGCATGCTTGATTATGCAACAATTATACAAGAGACATAAGATTAGCGATTGCATCGGCTAGTTGATTGTTCAATCTAGGAATATGTTCAAATGCTATGCCAATGAAATACATCTTCAATTCATCCACCTTTTTTTTGTATGGGACAATATTATCATATTTAGTCTGATATTCAATATTTATTTCATTTATGACAAGCTGGGAATCTCCATAGACATGTAGTGTCGTAATCTGCCATAGACATGTTGTGTCCTAATAGTACACAAGAATAAAATTTTGTAGGCCTTAGGTATTTTCTATCCTTGTGGTGATATGAATACTATACCTACTCCAAATCCATTTTGTGTTAATGATCCAACAAAATACATCTTCTAGGTGTGCTCGACGATCATTAAGAGTGATTCATCTAGAAAATCATTTGTTAAAGGAGTATCTCCTAATAATGGTGCTTTTGCCAATTGGTCTGCAATGACTTGTCATTTGATGGTATTCCATTCAACATATTCAATATCAATTTTTCTTAGTACCATTACCCACTTAACCAATCTAATTTTGAAGTTTGCTTTGTTTAAGAGATATTTCAACGGATCAATCTTGGCCACCAACTTGATTGAATGTGCCATCATATAATGCCAGAATTTGAGAGTTACAAATACCACTGCTAGATAGACTTTTTCAATTGGTGTATAGTTAATTTTTTATTCTACCAGTGTTTTCTTGATGTTATAAATTTCTCATTCTTTCATGTGATCATCTTGTTGTGCCAATAGTACCCCCAGTGAAGGAATTTGTTGCTGAAACTTATAATAGCAATAGTTTTCCCACTATTAGAGCCATTTAAATGTGTGGATTTTTTAGATATTTCTTTAATTGATTGAAGGATTTCTTTCATTCTTCATCCCATTTATGTGTGACACCTTTATGCATAAATTTGGTGAATGGTAGTGCTTTGTTAGCCAATTGAGCAATGAATCTACAGATTGATTGTAGCTTGCCTTGTAATGATCACACCTAACTGATATTTTAGGAGGTGGAATTTCAATGATGGATTTTACTTTTTCTATATCAACCTCAATTCCTTTAGCTGAAACAATATACCCTAGCAACTTTCTTGAGGTAACTCCAAATGCACACCTTTTAGGGTTTGACGGAAGTTTGAATTTCTCCATCCTGTCTAAGATTTTGGCTAAATCTTGTAGATGATCTTTGTGGTGATGAGATTTACCTAAAGTTTCATCCACATAATATTCCATGTTCTTATGCATCATATCATGGAAATTTTCTGTCATTGCTCATTGATATGTCACTCCTACATTTTTTCGTCCAAAGGGCATGCCATCCAGCAAAATGTACCCCATGGGCAAGTAAAAGTTGTTTTGTCTTGATTTTTTGGAGCAATTTTTATCTAATTATATCTGGAAAATCCATCCATTAGCAATAATATCTCATATTCAGCTTTGAGATCTACAATGACATCTATGCCTGGTAAAGGAAAATAATCCTTTGGGCATTCTTTATAAAACATCTCAAAAAGCAGTGCACACCCTGATAGACTTGTCACATTTAGATACATGGACAATATTAGATATCCATTCTCCATAGGCAATAGTTCTTATAAATCCCACTTTTAACATTTGTCTAGTTTAACCTTCACTAATAGAGCAATATGTGGGTGCATCTTCCTTAGTTTGTGTTTGACAGGATTCACTCTAGGAGCCATAGATAAATGATGCATGATTAAATCAGGATGGAGCCCTCGCATGTCAAAATAAGAACATGAAAATTTAATCTTATTTTCCTTAAAAAACTATGTGAATTCTTGTTTCTCCACATCAGATAAAGATTGAGAAATATATATGATTTGTGGTTTCTCCTTGATATCAAGATTGATTGGTTGAGTGGCTTCAATGAGTACTGGAGATCGTTCTTGGGAGTGATCCTGGAGAATATCAAGTTTCCCATCCTCTAGCACGTCAGTGAGGTTTCCACTATTAGATACGTCATTTATTTTTCATTTTTAATGATCTGAGACTGTCATAGAATGGTTTTCACCCTTAGATCTTTGATTGGTTTTGTTTTTCCTTTTGCGACTGGAAAACTTGATATTCTTCGTAGTGTTATAAATTTGAGTGGAAGATGTTACGAGTTCTATCACATTGAGATAACAAGCTATAACATGGTCATTAGGGAACACGAGTATATCCATTGGTTCAGATATGGTCCAGTCAATTAGATCAGGATAAATGAGTTAAAGAACATCGATTAGGTTGGTTTCACCGGTTTCAAGATTTCGGATTGTATTGTGATTGTCACATTTGAATGTATCAATGAGGTCTATAATAGTACCTTCCTAAAGATTATTTAGATCAAGAAGCTCCTCACTATTCTCACTCGAGTCATCACCAATATTATGTGACCCGAATTCAAATAGTCGGATACTTGAGTTTTGTCCCTCTTCATGTCTTGTTCTATTATTGAGATATGAGATTTCTAGTATTCGTTGAAAATATTCAGGTTATATCAAGAGTAACGTGTCTACATAAATTATGTTTGGCATCACAATATCATGTGAATCTGTTTCCATGTTTGGATGATTGGCAGGATTGGAACTTTCTCCTCTCTCAAGCTGAGGTGCATATTGATGAATCACATCTATCTCTATATCCATAGTGGCATCAAAGAATGAGCCCTATTGATACTCATTATAATTTTTCTCAATGGAATGAGGGAAATATATAACATGAGTGATCGTTACCCTTTGCCCCAATTTGGATGATGGTTTGCTTGCCCATTGACTTCTTCATTAGAATCATTTTCTTGAATCTCATTTTGATTATCATCAAGGGTTTGATTCTCTAGCAGCAAGGTGTTTGTGTCTTCATCCCCTTTTGTTTCTTGAGTTCCCAAAAATGAAGGAGTTTAGTGTTCACCTTGATAATGAGGATTGTCATCATGAATATGCAATAATCATTCGTATGATTGAGGAGTGAATTCAAATTCTTCTTTAGATTCTTCTTATTCTTCATCAAAAATTGTTCCATCTCGGATGAGGGTTGTTTGTGTGTCTTTTATATACCCTATGCATATTTTGTCCTTAGCATTTTTGAATTGTGTCAAAATTGGTTCAACAAGACCTTCCTTATTATTTCATAAGGGTCCTTGTCCTTGATACCTCATTCTTTGCATGATGTGTAGACCATGTCCATATTGTTGATTTTTTATTTGGACATGTTTTACATCTTGATGGGATTCATCTTTTTCCTTGTATAGACATTTTAACACCTCATTATCATCATTTTCTTTTGCCACTTATTTTCCCTTCACAAAGTTTCCATTGTACATTGTTTGTGGTTTAGATTTTGCTGACATTGCAGATGATGATAGTCTCCCTTGTGATCTTGGTGACAAAGGTAAAGCTTTTATAGAGAGTAGTTGATCATTCTTGTATTCTCCAATCGCATTATCATGCAATTTTAATTTCTTTTCAAAGTCTCTTAGAATTTTTGGAGTTGAACTTTCTGGGGATTGTTCTTTTGTAGCTTCTCATTTATGTGGAACCATTCTATCATTTGATTAATGAACATTGTTGCAATATTGGAAATAAATTGTGTTAGCGGGAATGATGATCTCCTCTCTATTGTATGGAAATTTTAAGCATTAATGAAAAGTGGAAGGGACAGCTTGCATTTCATGTATCCAGGTTCTTCCTAAAATAATGTTGGAGGATATATTAAAATCTAGCACCTAGAACACCACATTTCTTTCCATGGGTCCAACTCTAATTGGGAAAATTACAAGCCCTTTAGATGATATCTCTTCATCATCATAGGCTTTTATGGTTACCCTCTTCTTAGGTTCAATATCTTCATCTGAGAAAAAAAATATTTTTATAAAACCTAAAGTGCAAATATTTAGGCCTGCTCCTTCGTCTATCACGACTCGTTCCACTCTATTTTTGTGAATTAGAACTTCTATATGCAGAGGTATGTTATGAGGGTCACTCAGGGCATTGTCATATTATTCATAAAAGGATAAATAGTGAGGTGTAGTCAAGTGTCCAACCATGGATTGGAATTTATCTATGTCAAAATTGTTACAAAGATTCATTTCGACCAAATATTTTTCCAAAATCCCTTTATCTGATGGAGAAATTTTGAGCAATTAAAGAATAGAAATTTGTGCAGAAGTTCTTTATAATTGATCAACCAAACTATAGTAAGATGAGAGTGATGATGAATTTTGTTTGGTTGTCGTGGGTTTTGATGATGTAGGCAATTTTGAAGAATCTCCTTTTAGTACCACTTTAATGTGTCCTCTTGTCACTGCATTAGTAGATTCAACTTTTTTGTTTATCCTTGATAATTATCACATTGATTCTATGATCTGAATCCTCTAACATATTGATAGTATTATCATGAGAGTATGCATAATTTACCTAATTTCCCTTCGCATTTGATGATTCTCCTTTCTCATAGTTAGGAAAAGGTGTATTGAAAGATGTCTGATCTTCATTTTTTTTATTACCATCCACTTTAATGACTTCACTTTCAATCAAATCTTGAAATAAGTGTTTCAATTTCATGCACTCATTCATTCTATGCCCTTTGTTTTGATGGTATTTTCAATAATGTTCATCATTCTACCAATTCGGCTTAACTGGTCATTCATAAAGTCTTGATTCTGGTAGTGTGATAACCTTGTGAGAGATAAGTTTTCACAATGCTAATTCCTAAGATTCTCCAAGAGGTGTAAATATCCATTTAGGACCATTAGAAAAAGGTGGTTTTTGTTGATTGTTTTCTTGATTGATTAGCACATTAGATGTAATATTAGGATTCTTAGGAGGAGGATTAGTAGTAGATATATTAAATGTCATCTATTTTGGGTTTACATTTTGAGCATCTACTACTCCATAATTGACAACATTTTGATTCTTGTTCCAATACTTTGATTTGTCTTCGTTTCCATTGTTATTCGTATTGAAAGAACATTTGGTTTCTTTATAGATTTTGAGTTCTCCTTTCCTTACCAAGGTATCTTCAATTTTAATTCCCATTTAAATCATTTTCTCAAATGTTGGAATGCATTGCAATTGTATGTAATGAATCATTTCTATAACCAAGTTATTCACAAAATTTCCATCTTTTCTATTTCTGGAATTAATCGAGGATATCCTACAAACATTCTTCTCCATATTTGTAAGAAAGATATGAAAGGTTCGACAATTTGCTGTTTTGTATTGCATAAGTAAATCATCGTGACATGATGTTGATTTTTTTATGAGTAATTATGCATGAATCTCTCTATGAGCTCTTCAAAATTATTTATTCCATGGTGTAATTTGGAGAACCAAACTGTTGCTTGTCTACTTAAATTGTGTGGAAACCATCTGAGGAGGTATGTTTATTCGTGAATGAACTCCATGCTAAGAGTATAGAACTCCTGTATATGATCTTGAGGGTATGGAACTCTTGTATATTTTTTGTATTTAGGTATATCCACATTGGGTGGAAATGGTTGGTTGTGTATACTTTGATCAAAAGGCATAGGACAAAATGCACTCATTGAGTATTTTATTGGAATAGTGTCCTTTTCTTTCTTCATATCACGGACTTGAGTTTGTAATGATTCTACATGTTTGACAAGGAGATTCATGGGATTTTTCTATTCTTTTGTTTTAAGTTTTTCCACATCAAAATCTTGAGGTAACTTGATCCCTTTCGAAGTTAAATGCATGAAATATTTTTGGTTAAGAGCCATTAGGATTTTGTCCATGATCTTTTGAAACCTTGTGTCTTGTTGGAATTTCTGAATGTATTCAATAGTTATTTCCTCATCTTTTCTAGTATTATCATGAGTAGATCATTCATTCTCTATTCCAACCATGTTGTTGTTGTTT
This sequence comes from Thuja plicata, assembly GCA_018584345.1. Lineage (NCBI taxonomy): Eukaryota > Viridiplantae > Streptophyta > Pinopsida > Cupressales > Cupressaceae > Thuja > Thuja plicata. The sequence continues at coordinate 766,231 of MU226634.1, read as the reverse complement.
TTACCATTATTTTTGTTGTTTTTAGTCTCAGTTTCTAAATCACTAGCTCGAGGATCCGAGAAAGGATCTTTTTCTTGTTGTGTTTTGGGTATAATTCTTATCCAAGGAATGTTTGTAGTTTCTATTTTTTCAAAATGACCACTTCTTGTCCACACCATGTAAGATTAGATGATTATTGATTTGCAAAGATGAGCAACCTATCACCTATAGTTTTAATGTTTGATATACTAGCTTAACAATTGGTCAAAATTTGATGAAACAATATTGATATAGATTTGATAATGTTTGAGATATTGACCTTGGTAGTGATCTCTAAACAAGAGGAAGGTTGATATGACCAATTGAGACTAGTATTAAGTGATTGAAACAAAGATTCATAAGTTTGATCTCCTAAAAACCAAGGTTTGATATTGAGCACTTGTGATGTTGAGACTAGAAATAGATGTTTAAAACCTTCAAGATTGAGTTTATTTTTATAGGAATAAGACATAAATGACCTTTTTTTTTACCAACAAGAATATAAGGACCAAAGACAATGTTTTAGAACCCACTTTTTTGTGCAAAGTGTGATTTTTTAGGAACTTGTATGGAAAGGACTAACCATAGTTTTTGAGATCTCACCCATTTTTAAGTGCTTGTAGGTGTTTTGAAATGTTCAATTAGTGACACACACACACACACACACACACACACACACACACACACACAATAGAATGTTTTTGTCTTGGCTTGATAAGAATTTTTTATTTTTAGAATTTTTGTAATTATTAGGGGTACAAACACACCTTTCCCTAAAAAATTGGCACATCTTTGCTCATTGTCTCAGGTACACACTCAAATGCTAATTAGAATATGACTATCACCAAGTGTGCAATGGATCCAATCATGATGTTGTATTATCCAAATCCAAATATAAATGAGGGCACCAAATGACAAGTATCTTGGGGCAATTACTATTTTCCTTGCATAAATATTATCACCTTTTGGGGGTGATCCAGGTAGCTTCTAAGCCTAGAGTATTTAGTAAGGATCTTCATTCAATTGTATCCTTTGTGTCCATGAAGCACAATTTAGTTGTATAACCCCACAAAGCATCTTGGAACAAATAGTCAAATAAACATGATTTAGACTGTTAGGCCCCACTTTGTGTTAGACTTGAACTGTGTATAAGCTCAAATGCCAATCAAATCTTGAAGCTTAGTCCTTAAAGAGTTTATTAATGCAAGTTTGCATGGTGTGGCTCACACTTCATTCTCACATGGTTTATCCCAGGATATTTTTTCCTCATCGACAGGCCAACTATAGGTTGAAAGCGGTAAAAGACGATTGGCGATGAGAGAGATCTAGATTTTTTATTTTCCCAAGGGAAAAATAGCATACTGTCCTACTCTATGTCATTTTCTCCTATCAAGAACACAAAAAACTTGTTCATTCCCTCGAATTAAAAATCAACTCTTAACTCCCCATTTTAGTTTCTAATTTTCCACTTGGGAAAAGAGCATATAATCCTCTAGTGGAATTACCAATCAACTTTGAATCCAAATTTAAGGTGCCTATAAATATAATGCTAATAAAAAAACTGACAAAATTGATTTGTTCATTTACTCCAGTTTCTCTCCAAAACATAATTCAAGGTTTGAGTTTTTGATTTTCCAAAGGCAAAGAGCCTGCTCCTATATTCGAATTATGAATCGATAGAAATAGTATTAAGTTCTAAAGGAAAATTTGTTTGATTTTTGCAAATGGCAACTTGCAAGAACTCATTAGTAGTTTTGTGTGTTTTTCTTTAGTTCTTTCTTCAAGGAATCTTTGGCATATGTCCTGCAAAATATGTCAGGCTTTTTAAAAATAATAAAAATCACAAAAACATCCAAGTTAGCTTATTAGTATTCATATTTTCCAAAAAATTAAACTGCATTTTCAGCTCTCGGGTTTCTAGATGACAAAACAGAGACCCAAAATGACACTTCCCAAAAATGACTAAACAAGTATTGCAAATGACTAAAGATCCCGCCGATGACTAAATGATTACCATAAATGACTAAAGATGCCAGCAATGACTAAAGGATTACCAAAAATGACTAAAGGAAAAATTTAAACCTGTTAGAAGTGTTGAAAGTACTGCAATAGACGATGAAAGAATCACTAAATGAGATGTAAGATATACCAAAAATGACTAAAGGCAACCAAATACGATGGAAACTTATCGGAGACGTTATTTTTCCAAGATTTTCACTGTGCTTCTAGAACAAAGAGAATATTTCATGAAAATGAGGAATCTAGCCCCATGGTGGGTGCCAAAATGTGATGTGTAAATGATGTACCTGCAAGAATGCTACACACAACCACTCAATATGACTTTATATCAACATGTTAGCATCAAATTTAATCAAATTAAACCAAGAAAAAAGTCAAAAACATCTGATTGCTTCCTAGCTAGAAGATTTACAAGAATTATATTAAATGCTCTTAGATTAAGCATAAATTCTTAGCAAATAGATAATCTAGGATTGAAGATTCGATGTAAAAATCCCTAAAATGCATGATAATCTGTGTTTAATTATGCTCCATTATAATTAAATGCATAAATTTGAACTAGATTATCTTGAGAAAATGAACTAGATTATTGCTAGAATAAAATTTTGATTAGTTCTATGCTAAAATTAAATAATCACCTATATGAAATGAGCTAAAATGGCTGCATTATATGGATTTTTCCTTGGAGATAAAATGCTTCAAATTCAAATTTGAATTTGACGGTTGAGATGCATCCATGAGGGATGACTAATATGGAAGCTCAATTGATCCATGTGATCACCTCTTATTGGTTAGAGGTTTGACTTTTTAGGCAATGTTGAAGGAATATTAAAGTTTTGAATTAATTAATTTCCTTAGCCATGTATTTTTTTTTTTTGATTTGATTTAATGAATGAGATTGATTGAAGAATTAATGTCTCTTGGTGAATGATCTTGGATTTTATATTTTTGATGCATTATATATTTAAACCGATCTACTTTGATTGTATAATTGTGATTAGCTTTGAGTTGAATGTCTTCAATAGGACCTGGGGGACTTGATTTTAGGTTAGGGCTTCTAAGTTTATCAGACCATTTTTTAGGTGATTACAATGTGTGTGTGTGTGTGTGTGTGTGTACATACATACATCTCTACTCTTATTAATTTCTATTATTCTCAAAATCTCGTAAAAGATAACAAAAATAATTACCACTATACCCAATAAAAGTAAACCTTTTGGATTTTTCCTCAAGTATTGACTAATTTTGTATATCAATACATGGACAAATGCTTCACAACTAATTTTTTTTAGAAATGAGTAATTTACCTTTTTTCCTATTTATGCCTCATCTAGAATACAACCATCTAAGAAAGTTGAAGGCCCTCTATCTATCAGGTTAACAAGAATATCTACAACATCTTCCCAAAACTACAAACGTCATCCTGCATGTAATATTATGCGCATTAAACGCTTCATGATAGTTATATTCATCATTTATGATGTAGGGGCATCTATGGTTCTTGGAAAATTTGTGGGTGTTATATTCTAAGTTTCTTTGGAGCTCAGTTGAAGGATGGAGTTCTCGGTTTGAGTACTTGGTTGAAGTGTTTCTTAGTTGCCATGTTTTATGAGGGGCTCAATCGTTGATGGGAGGCTCGTTTGTTGAAGAACTTAAAAAACTCTTGGGGCTTGAAACATACTATTGCTTGGCATATGTTGCTTTCTTGGAATTTAATGTGGCTTGTTGATGCCTTTTGAGCTTGGTCATCATGATTTATCAGTGATGTATGGCTTTCTCAGCATGTGTTGGTTGGTAGAACTTTGCAGTTTGGCTTGTCGACTGTGTTCTTGCAGATTTGGGTGGCTGACTTGATGCATTTAATATGTGTTGCATGTGATCATGACATAGATTGATCATGGAGATGTGCGTAGACCTATTTGGGTCTTGGATCTTTATCCTATCTTCATTTAATAGATTGAAATGGCCAACTGGGTCATTTAATATTTGTTTACAGGCAGACTTGTGGCTTGAATATATGTTTAATGTAAGGGTTTATTAAATTTGTAATTTACTAGGCCAACATGTGGCTTAGTTGGGAATAAGTAGAGGGTCTTGTGGATTCTTGATGTGAGCATGGAGTAGATGAGGAGAGGAGGATCTTGAAGTTAAAAATTTGTGAGTAGAGCTAGTGGCTGAGGCTAAGGAACAAGGACATTGTTTGGGGCTTGTGTGCACAAGTTTAGATCTTATTGGATGTTTCTACCAGATTGGTGTGGATTTTTGTTACAGATCTAGATAGATAGGGTTAGGGTTGAGTTGGATCTTGAGGGTTCTTTTAGAACTATTATTTTATTTTTAATTGGTCATAGCTGGGAATGCCTTACACCCTGACACATTTCTCGTAATTAGTTGTTTTATGAATTAAATTTCAGATTGTTATCAGATCTTGGTTTTATGTTGTGATTCCATTATGTCATCATTCAGTTGTGGGCTTGGACATATCCTTTGGTAATCTCTCTCTACCATGCACTGTGTTAGGTGGTATACGAGCTTGAAGTTCCTAAGTGTGTGGAAAAATCACCGAAGGCTAGGCAGTTCGCACGAGGTCCTTGGGTTGGGTGAATTTTATCTGAGTAGAGTTTTTTCTTGTGGCGCATTGTTCTTTTTGGAGTCCTATATCTTTTTGATAAGGTATAAGATCATATTTTTGACTTACAATTGTAGAGGACTTGTAGATGGACCTTGATATGGATCGATGGTTTTGAATGTGGAAGGTTGATCTTATTGAGTGGAGATTGGTTTTGTTTATCATTATGATGGAGACTTGTTTTCATGATTAGTTGGTTATGTCTAATATGGAAATTGCATAGCATCATGTTGTTGATGATAAGATTATTAATGAAGAGGAAGAGTTACCTTGTCTAAGGGAATTAATGCTATTTTTTTGCTGATCAGTATGAGCTTATGGATGAGACTGGTAAAGATGGTGGACATATTGATATGCTTCTTATTGATAAGCTTGAGTGCTTTGATGAGGTTATTGTTGTTGATGGTGGAGAGTTGCAGACTAACTTGGTTCAGTTGTATGTGATGGTGTGGAATTTTTTGTTCTTAATCTTGAGGATGTGGAGACTGATGGTTAAGATGAGGTCATGGATTCCTAATTTGATTCTAGAGTCTAAGTGTGGGACACACTTCTTCTGGTACCCTGGTTGTCTGATGCAAGGGCATATGAGGTCCTTGGAAATTTTGTGGCTGTCAAATTTTTGGTTTCTTTGGAGGTCGGTTGAAGGATGGAGTTCTTGGTTGCAGTAATTGGTTGAAGTGTTTCTTAGTTTTTGTGTTGTCCAAGGGGCTTGGACGTTGATGGGAGGCTCAGTCACTGAAGAAATAAGAAAACTCTGGTGGCTCGCTCAATTTTTTTTCTCAACATATGTTGGTTTCTCAGCACGTATTATGGATCAAAGATTCTTGTGGAGCTTGTTCGTCATGCTTACTCGGTGATGCCTTTCTTTCTCAGCATGTGTTGGTTGCTGGCACTCAACAATTTTTCTAGCACTCAGAAGTTTGTCTTCTTGAGTGGTGTTCTTGCAAATCTGGGAGGCCGATTTGATGCATTTAATATGTGTGGAATGTGATCATGATGTGGATCAATTGTGGGGATGTGTGTGGACCTATTTGGGTCTTGTAATTTATCCTATGTGCATTTAATGGATTGAAATGGCCAACTAGGTCATTTAATATTTGTTTATAGGACGACTTGTGTCTTGAATATGTATTTAATGTAAGGGTTTATTTAATATATAATTTACTAGGCTGACTTATGGCCTAGTTGGGTATAAGTAGAGTGTCTTGTGGAGTCTTTATGGGAGTCTCAAGTAGATGAGAAGAGGAGCAGCCTGAAGTTGTGAATTTTTGAGCAGAGCTAGTGGGTGAGGCTTAGGAACAAGGATATTTATTGGAGTTTGTGTCCACAAGTTTGGATTTTGTTGGATGATTCTACCAGATTGCTATGGCCTATTGTTACAAATTTGGCTAGCTAGGGTTAGGATAGAGTTGGATCTTGAGGGATCTTGCAAAACTGTTATTTTCTTTGTAATTGGTCATAATCGGGAAGGCCTTATAGCCCAACACATTGCATGTAATCAGTTGTTTTATGAATAATATTTTAGATTTTTATTAGATCTTGGTTTCCTATTGTGATTTCATTGTGTTGTTGTTCTGATGGGGGCTTGGACATCTCCTTTGGGGATCTTTCTCTGCCTTGAATAATGTCACTTTAAGACACACTATTTTCTTTTGGGTTTCTAGGAACTATCTTTTTTCTATGAATCCCATGGTATGAAAAATAACTATAAAACCCTCTACTCCAGTACTAACCTCCAATATCTGATCTGAGATATTTTATCTTGTGTCTTATCTTATTCTTAACTAAATATTTCCATTTCAAAAAGACTTCAAATACATTGGATTTTTATGGAATAAAATAAACCCAAGTTTTCCTAGTTGCATCATCAGCAAAAGTAACATATTAATAAAACCCACTTAGAGAGGGTATCCAGGATGGTCCCCATATATCATAATGCACAAACTATAACTTTTTACTTTTCTTTTTTTTCCAAATCCAAGAAATGTTGCCCTTTTTTTTTCCATAAATAGATTTTTCACAAAAAACCAAATCAACTTGTTTCAAACCTGGCAAAAACTATTTGAATGTAAAAGCTTCAACCCCTTCTCACTCATATTACTAAGTTGATTGTTCCATATATTTGTATCCATCCCTATGGAAGCTATGGGAATAGGATAACCAGTATTATTAGTACATAAATACAATGTACTTATCTTTTCCACTTTTTCTATTACTAGTGAACCCTTAGTAACCTTCCATGAATTATCTTAGAATTTGAATGTGAAACCATCACTTTCTATTTGACATGTTGATAATAAATTTCTTCTCAAATCAGGAACATGTCTCACCACTTTTAGAATCCATACATTTTTATTTGGTAATTTTATCTGTATGTTTCCCTTTCAAAAATAATTGCATGGTGCATCATCACCTAAAAAAACCTATCCAAAATTCCCTTGAACATAATCTAAAAAATATTTTCTATGGGTGTAACATTAAAATAACCCTTCAAATCTAACACCCAGGAATTAGTAATATTATCCAAAGAAATAATCAAAGCATCTTGTAACACATCACTTGCTATATTTACTTTGTTGATATTTTCCTTTTGTACATCCCCTTATTTACCCTTTCAAGACCAGCACTATTTATTTAGATGTTATTTCTTTCCATAATCCCAACACTCCATATTTACCTTAGATTTTGATTTGCATTTTATAGATTTCCCATGATTACCTGGGCCCTTTTCTATTTCCCTCTATCATCCTTGATTCTTAATATTCAAAGCATTACCTAATGTCACACTTGTGCTTTTTCATTGTATTTACTCACTAATAATAACACCAACAAAATCATAACATGAGAGGTTGCTAATATATATATCAAAAACCCAAACGTCACACTGCACAACAAAAGGAGAACAAAGTTGCACACCTCGCAACATACATTTCACCTTTAATTACAATCATTACAATTAAACCACTATAAAAATAGAAGTGCAATAAGAGAAGTTGAAATGGACACTAGATTTATATGTGATCTTGTACACTAGTCTTCAATGGTGGTATATCAGGACACCCACCCATGCAGTGCCCATAGGTCTACCCACATTTCTTGAAAAGATATTTATATGGCCCAAACAATCATTGAATTCAATAAGGAAAATAAGAGCTTACAAACACACAAGACACATGGAAAAAAATCCAATAAATATAACCAAACCACTAATAGAATCTACTACAACATAAAGAACAAGGAGATCTCTAAGGTACCAATTTTCATAGGGAAGATACTCACATCTACATAGGGTTTAGATAATATAGACCAAGAAATAGGAGTGTCATCACATAGCTTTAATGGATGCCTCATGAAGAACCAACCAATCATTTAATAAAGATAAGGAAGATTGATCACGTCTTTGATCAACGCATCACTGAAAGATAGGCATCATGCCTTCTATCAATGTCTCATGGATGGGAAAGTGTTCCCTCATATCTCCCTAGTCTTTACAAGAACTCAATGCACGTAATAATAATTCTCACACATATTTTAAAAATCTTATTCCCCATTCATTTAATTATATGTCATCATTTATATTGAGAAACTCTCTAATGGTTTATTCTAGCGGTCAATCTAAGCCCCAACCCCCATTGAGAGAGACTACCAAATTTTAAATCTAAGGCCCACACCCAAGATCATGAACATATAGTATCATATTATAATAATCCATAAAAACCCTTCATACAAAATATTTCATTTCCATAATAATGCTTCTTGGTTAAGTTCACAACAATACTCAGTTGGTTCCAACAAACTATATAGATCCAATAGTGGTCCAATAATAAATTCCACTTATGATATTATTATTCCATATCATAATAATTTAATTTATGAACATAAAATTCCACTTTTCACAAATATCATTATTTGGCCTAAAACCACTCGTGGAGGCTATCGCCACTAATGGACCTTTGAAAAAACTAAAATTTCAAACTTCTCCAATATAAAATCTATGAAAATAAATTGGTTTCTATATGCATAACAACACAAAAATTCCATAAAATCTATAATACAACTATCCATAATCGAATGGGTATCATATGGTATAAAATCCCCCTTTTTCATACAAGAATAGAAAACACCAAAATCTCACTTAAATTCAATTCTATAAAATGGAAACATAATTTTAATCACCCTATAAACCATTTACAACTCATAAAAATAATTAAATTAAATAAGACAAGAGGTATGATGAATTCCTACCTTAAATATAAGAAAAAATCCAAATTAAAAGAAGTCTTCAAAGACAAAATGAAGAGAAATAAAATTTGGGTAGGCCATGGAGTTCAAAGAGAGAAATAGATAGAGCTAATACCCACAAAATGTAACCAATTCAATCTTTCAATCTAAGCCAAAATCAAAATCCAAGCATAACAGTGTGAGCACAAGGAGTAACTGAAGAATAACGAATGTTTTGAAAATGAACTGTTCTTTCAAATAAAAGGCTCTTTTTTTAAAGTAATAAAATAATATAAAATCCACTTGAGTAAAGTAATTAAATAAACTCAAAAAATACTCAAATCAATTAAATCATCTCATTCTAATCAAGTCAAATTCCCATACATCATATTTTTCAATAAATAATACTTCCACTAAAAATACTTCAAAAATGTATCATTAAATTTAAATGACTTAATCGTGAAAATCTATGGACAAGTTGTTGGATGCTAGAATTGAAACAATTTTATACTGCCATTGATGTCAAACCTTAATGTGTAAGACAATTTCTATCTTGTATAGTGCCATATGAATTGATTGATGATGAAGATTTGAAAAGAGAAGATAACAAGAAGACCTGGTGAAATGGTTGAGTTATGTGAAGCTACAATGAGTACTTGATGAGATTTCACCTTGGTAAGGTAATATGTTGTTTATCTTTTACACCAAGTGAAGTTTGGAAGACTATAAGTTTAGTCTTGACCGAATAATAGAGTAGAAGATTAAGTGCCAAGTGATGCAAGTGTTGACTGAGTTTCAATGCATGCCGAGAAAATTTATTGTCGATTGAACATCAGTATTTAGTGAGCCTCAATAAATTATCAAGTTATCTATTGATGACCAAGTGGAAGAACACAGTGATGATCGAGTGTCATTATTTTTACATTTGAGGAAGATTTGAGATCCCAGCTAACATAGTTTATTTCCTGGCATATGTGAAGTATATTTAAGATAAGGATGATCATTGTGGATAATTAAATGTGCATTTAATATATGTTTAATAATTTTTATGTATGGATTCCAGAATGAGTTTTAGGATGTATTCTACAAGGTAGATGGTAAACAAAATTTTGGAATAATTCATTGGATCTGACCAAAACCTAAGATCTATGGTGATGATTAAGCGACAAAAGATTCAAGCTACCTAATAAAAGAGGTATAAGATTAACCTAATTCTAGGTTATGGGTATGAAAATGTTAATTTAGTTGATTGTAAAATCTATGTAGAAGGATGAGAAGGTTGAGAAGAGCAGTACAAGACTGCACAGTGGTGTTTTATTGATGGATTTCCATAAAGATCTGAGTGATAGAGATGGCCATGGAGGCTAGTCAGTGAATTATCATTTGAGAAAAAGTGGATCTATATTTGCAAAGTGAGTTATATATTTGAGATCACATTACTATTACTTTCTAACTATTGTATCAGTGCAAAATCCTTTTAAACAAGGTTGACCTAAAAGTCATGTTATAAATCCTTTAATCACTGTGACATTCTAATGGAATGATCTAAGTCCTCTATCAAGGCTCACTTTTAATAGGGTCACATTTAACAGTGTGTATTATAACCTTTAACAAGGTTGAATCCTCATAGAGATCACTTTAGAAGAGTGAAATTTTTTAGCATGTTACTGGTGTTTTTTCCCATATTGGTTTTCCACATTAAATCTTGGTGTCATACTTGTGTGTGTTAGGAATCACAGTCCACAAGACAACTGAGAGGAGGGTTGAATCAATTGTGATATAGATTACTAAAATTTAAACTTTGTAAACCAAAACTTCAATGCAAATGATAACACAATAAATGCCAACACAATAACACAACACTTGTTGTCCAGGAAACCCTGTTAAAAGTAAAACCCCAGTGTAAAATATAACCCACTAATAATGTATTGAGAGTATAGTATCCCTATTCAAATATTTAGCCCTGTTAGGAGCTTATTACAACATTACAGTACACAGTCCCTGTTAGGAGACAAAACCTGTTAGGAGTCAATAAAAGTAGTAGGCTCACTTCCCAGGCACACTGCCCAAAGAAGGTTAAATCTACCCTCAAGTATTCACAATTTGAACAAGTGTATATAGGAATATACAGTCCACTGAACTGTTTGATAGAAACTATCTTTGCTTGGTTAGTTCTAATGAAGTATTCTTATCACAAAAATCTACTCTAAATCCAGCAATAAACAAGCCTCGTAGCTTTCACTTCTCTTGCTTTTTAATCTCTTCCACTACCACATCTTTCCAAAATAAAATATCAGTCATATATACCCTTTTACAATAATTGATTAGGTTGGCTAGTTAATCTTTCCTAATACACAAATAATTAATTAGGTTGGCCAATTAGGATTTCCCAATATACAAATAATTATATAACCCCTTTCTAAGATACACATGGTACCTATAACAAGTAAACATCATTTACAATCCACCACTTATACTTCTAGATCCGTAATCCACGCTCACAATTCATATTACACACTACATGTTTGAAGGCGGCCACCAAATAGGTCTCCTCTAGATTACACACCACATGTGACATCACCAGAATGCTCATGCCAATCAAACACAACCCATTATTTCAAAATATGCGTACAATCCTCTAGTAATCTTGATTAAACTTAAATATCTTTGCTAGTAAGATATACTCGAAACATAGAAACCTTCTTTGTCAAGCATCACAATTACAGTCCAGAAACAAGTCTTCACCAAAAAAATTGTACAACCACAATATGTAACATAAATCCAAGCAACCTTAGGAATAAGTTCAACACACATCCTTATTCATATAACCAACTTTGATCATTATGAAACATCCATACAGTGTCTGTACACTTCTGCTAGTCAAGTAACCAGTTTGTCTCTCCACAGAAACATATGCTGACATCAGTGAAAAAACATGAATATCAATAGCAGGTTCAGTACCCAAAACTGATATCATCCATTAATCTCCCCCTTTGGCATTGATGGAAACATATGGGAAAATTCATCAACCCAAATTCAAATAAAAAATACTTTCTCCTCTCAATATAATCTTCTCAATATCCTCAGTAGAAATCTCCCCAAAATAGTAGGGATTTTCAGATAGATTCCTTCCCCCTTTGGCAGCAATGGTAAATGGTTCCATAACTCATCAGTAGTCTTTTGTAGCTTTTTCAAATCTTCATGTCCAACAACCAGGTGCAAGATCACCCAAATGTGCTCTAGTGTTCCTTAGATCATTCCCCGTGAGGATTAGATCCATACATCAAGTCAATAAAATGATACAGCTCTGAAAGACAATAGAATTATGCAAATCTACATCAATTAATTATCACAAGGAGAGGCTCTGACCCCAAGCATGCTTTTGAGATACTCAAAAGCATCTTTTGGCAAAGTTTTTTTTAAATATATCTACTATATTTTCCTTTGTGCTAATATATTCCAGTTTAATCTCTTTATCTACTACCTTCTCCCTCAAGAAATGATACTTGATAGAAATATGTTTAGTCTTTGAATGCATTATAGGATTCTTTGACATATTCACTGTGTTGGTTTTATCACAATGGATAACCACTGGTTTTTCAAAAATTATTCCAATGTCCTTCAACATTTATTTCATCCAAATAACTTGTGTACAATTTATTGCAGCAGCAACATACTCTGATTCAAGAGTAGATTGAGCAATACAGTTATGCTTCTTGCTCAATCAAGAAACCAACCTTTTCCCAAGGAAAAATGCACCACCACTAGTACTCTTTTTTTCATCCATATTTCCTGCACATTCAACATCAGTATAAGCATGTAAAATAAAATCATCTAATTTTTCATACCATAATCCATATTTTGTTGTTCCTTTAAAATATCTAAAAATTATTTTCATAGCAGCAAGATGTGTCTCTTTAGGATCTGCTTGATACCTTTCCACAATACCAACTGCATTGGTAATATTTGGTCTAGTGTGAGTTAGATATTGTAGACCACCAATCATAGATCTATACTTTGTCTGAACTACCCTTTGAGTCTCATCATTACAAGTCAGTTTATGTCCAGTCACCATAGGTTTTCCAACAATTTTACAATCTTCTATTCCAAACTTCTTCAACATTTCCTTAAGATACTTGGTCTGAGATATAAAAATGTCATTCTTACTCTGATTAATTTGCAAACCAAGAAAAAATTTCATTTCACCAATCATTGACATCTCAAATTCATTTTCCATTTCTTTAGAGAACTTCTTACTCATCTTATCATTTCCTCCAAAAATTATATTATCAAAAAAAAAATTATATGATTAAGATTCCATCTTCATCAGTTCTTAAATATAAATTACTGTCTGCATTACCTTTTTGGAAACCAAGACAAAGTAGATACTTTTCCAGTTTTGCATACCAGTCTCTAGGTGCTTGTTTCTGTCCATACAATGCTTTCTCAAGCTTACAAACCATGTCTCTATCCTCTGTTAAAGGAAAACCATCAGGCTTCTTAATGTAAAATTCTTCTTCTAGATCACCATTTAAGAATGCTGATTTCACATCCATTTGATATACTTTAAAGTCTTTATGTGCAGCATAAGCAAGAAATAATCTCACAGCTTCCAACCTATCAACATGAGAAAATTTTTCTTCGTAGTCTATGCCTTCTTGTTGTGAGTATCTTTTACACACCAATCTAGCCTTATTTATTACCATTGTTCCTTCCTCATCCATTTTATTTCTGAAAAACCATTTTGTACCTATCATAGTTTTTTTCTTAGGCCTTGGAACAAATTCCCAAGTATTGTTTTTCTTTAAATGTTCAAGTTCTTCTTCAATAGATTTAGTCCAAGATTCATCTCTACATGCTTCATTACTAGTCTTCGGCTCAACTTGAGAAATCTAACAAATTTCATATCTAACTCTAGCACTAGTCATCATACCTTTATTAGCATCACCAATAATTTGATCTTCATGATGGTTCTTCTTAACATACCTCAAAGTATTTAGAGTCTCAGTAACTTTAGTCACTTCATCTTCAATTTCATTTTCAATCATCAAAGGTTCTTTAGGTTCGACAGTGACCTCTTTCATCTCTATAATCTGACCACAGTCATACATTCTATCCTCAATTCTGGAAAAAATTTCATCTATCCTCACATTGGCGCTTTCAATCAACTTCCTCAATCTTAGATTGAAACATTTATATGATTTACTCTTAGTAGAATAACCAAGAAAAATTCATTCATCACTTCTACCATCAAAATTCCCTATCTCATCATCTCTTTTGATAAAACATTTACTTCCAAATATTTTGAAATATTTTACAATAGGTGTATGATCAAAACATTATTCATAAGGAGTCTTACTTGTACCTTCTCTGATCTATATTTTTTTCAAGGTGTACACATTAGTGCCAACCTCTTATCTACAATGAGTATGTGACACATTTCCTTCCAGCAACATAGTCCTTGCAACATCTAATATAGTTTTTTTTCTTCGCTCTGCCATCCCATTCTTTTTTGGAGTTATAGGAGATGATGTATGTCTGTATATTCCATATTCTTCACAGTAGGTATTAAATAAATCTGATGTAAACTCTCCACCTCTATCTGATCTCAAACATTTTATCTTCAAACCAAATTCATTCTCAACTTTTGCTTTAAATAACATGAACTTGTCAAATTCTTCAAATTTCTCTCTCAAATATGTAACCCACATCATTCTAGAAAAGTCATCAACAAAAATTATAAAGTACCTTGTTAGGGATTTTTCTTTTATGAACCATAGTGCTTGAAATTTATATTTGAACACCATGCTTTCTAATACTGATTCAGGAACAAGAAAAGCCTAATTGCTAAGGACTGGATAAGGTCCTTCTTTGTTTTTGAGCTCCACATATACTCAGGCAGGTTTTACCTCTTATGATTTCTATTTACATAGTATGTATTAATGTGGACACTGATTTTCTATGTATCTTTGTCAAACCAACTTATAAATCATCTTGCAAATGACCAAGCATAACCAGATGCAAGATTTAACCATACAAACCATGGTCTTAAATATAGCAAAAATCAGTGATATAAGGATTTTCGTCCTTCTTCCTTTTACTGTAGGAGGGATAACCTAATGTTCCACTCTTCAAGGGATTAACAAACTGAATAGTATCCTGCTGATAAAAATCCTTATGAGTTCAACTCATTTGTTCTTAGTAACAAAAGTATTTTGATTAAAATGATTTTTGATGTTGGATGAGGAACAAACTGCAAACTATACTCTAGACTAGTGCCTATCCCTCGGGCAAAGAGTAAATGAAAACATGAATCAACATAGATAAACTAATAGAGATACTGTAGAGTGCCTTACAAACTACATGCAGCTAAGATAGAGTGCCTTATAAACTATCCTCTCATATACATACATCTGCATCAAATCCTTATCAGAATATTTTGCTCTCTGAAATCATCTATGAAACTTAGTCCTATCCTTGAAAGGAACTCATAAATAATTAAACAAACTACCTTGTAGTTGGTGTATTTCAAATGCCTTACAAGTGAAACACACTAGAGCACAAACAGAATGCAAAGAGACAAGATAATATGAAAGAGTGAGAACCACACTGTATTCTATTATTGTATTCTGCTTCAACACATCCAGACAATAAGCTTTCATGAATATACAAAGACATAGAAGTATATCTTACAATAAAATTTCCACAAGACCAACGGGGACCTGCTTTGGGCATCTGTAGGAAAAAACCAGAACACAGCAGGGGAAAGGAACCCTTACAACTGAGAAAATAAAGAAAGATATAGAAGAGAAGAAACCCTAAAAATTCTGTCTAGCCAACACCTGTCCTTCTCTTCAAATTTGATTTGCACCAATTCCTTCTTTTCAAAATATCTGATCCTTCTGGATGACTTCAAAAATATGATTTTACTTTTCTTTCCAAGTCTTCCAAAATATCTGATATATCTTTAAAAACTTAGTCCATTTGTCTGAGAAAATATCTGATTTTATCCCTTTGTAAATCTCCTTCATTCTCCCACTGAAAAGTCTCCAATCTGATTTCATTTGGCAAAATATCTTTGAAAATATGATTTATCCTCTGATAAATATCTCCCCATAAATTCATCTATCAATTCCTATTAAAAAACAAATAAATATATTTGTTTCATTCTGCAAAATTAATCATTCTTTTCTATCCCCAAATCTGATCCTTTATTCTGCAAAAATCTGATTTCCAGTGTCTTCAAAAAAGCCCCAGGAATAAAAATATAATATTTGCAATAAAACTATTAAATTCCCTTTTAAAATTAACCCTGTGCACATTTTAAAATCTTTGAAAATCTCAGATTTATGCATATTTTGGCTAGAAAACACCAGATTTTGACAAGTGGCACCCTCTTATTTGCTATCACAAACTGGTCTTAACTTATTTTAACATTAATTACATCTAGTGACCATGCGACATCCTTATTCTCCAAGTCACGAGCCATTTTTATCTCATCTATCATCCCTGGGCAACCTCACGACTGACATCCGGTGACTGATTCTCATCTGGTGACCTCGCGACTAGCAGCTATCTCCATGTCGCGACAGTCATTACTTCCTTCTGGCTACTTCGCGACTAACCGCTAGCGGTTAGTCGCCAGGTCTCGGCAGTTAACTCTGATATCTCACGAC
Organism: Thuja plicata; assembly: GCA_018584345.1. Taxonomy (NCBI): domain Eukaryota; kingdom Viridiplantae; phylum Streptophyta; class Pinopsida; order Cupressales; family Cupressaceae; genus Thuja; species Thuja plicata. The sequence goes on along the minus strand of MU226634.1, from coordinate 749,668 downwards.
TGCATGACTAACCGCTAGTGGTCAATCACCAAGTCTCTGAATGTTGGCGGTTGTCTGCAGTTTCTCTCCCGACTGTGCGACTTTTGGCGGCTGGGCGACCAAGTGCTTCTCGCGACCATGCGACCAACATTACATGCCATTTTTGTCAAAATTTGTTCTTCTTCCATTTTCAAGAATGGAAACTGAGGCAGTTGGATGATTGGGCATGCATGGATAGCCTCCTCATCAGCTTCAAATCACTATGTTTTCACTTTTGCATATAAAGACTTCAGTATTCATCCGTGGGAACAATGTGGGATAATAGATCTCATGATTCAAAGCCATTTTTGAAATTTATCTTAAAACACTATGTATAGCCTATGCAATTCGACCTCCAGCCTTCAAAGACCTACCAAGAGCCTCTAGGCTCTCATATTTACCTTTGAAGTATGTGTTTTGGTATATAAATACCAAAAATTCCCTTTGCAGACTAAATGTGGGATATTGGAATTCCACTGTTTTTCATATTTCTGAGTTTCTCATCAAAACTGCTCATCAACGAAGCTGTCTGAATGTAGATGAATAGCACAATGGCCTCCATGGATCAAGGCACCCCTTGCTATGGATTCACATCTACAATGCATCATTAAAATCTCCACAAACTTCAAATATCTCCTCCATTTTCTATCGGAGACTCTGTGGCAATGTTATTTGCAATTTAATGTTTGTCGTCTTTCAAACTTTCGCAGGGCATGGTGTCTTGAGTGCACTCCTTTACACAAACTTTACACTGCTCTGGCTTGGCATTAAAACCTTTATATCTTCTTCAGACATTAACGCTGACAAAGCATTGGGTGAACAAAATATTTTAGTTTACATATGCCCATTAAAATTTAAAATGTAATCCCCTTAATATGCTGCGCAATACTTCATTGTGTTTGTTGGTCAAAAACATACATTGCATAATACATTCCCATAAAACCAGCGCAGACTGCTGGCAAAACTATTTCGCAAAGTAGTTTGGCTTAATATTTTAAAACAAACTCCAATTTCCCTCCTACTTGCTGCGCAAGATTTCAAAACCCCAATGTATTTTCTAATTTTAAATGCTTTCAAGAAACACTCCTCCTCATTTCCAAGCTGGGCATGGGCCATCCACAAAATGATGTGCACTATTTGAATGCCCCTTAAAACATAAACATTAACCATTTAAATCAGCGCAGACCAGTATGCCATCAATTTAAATTTTAAACACTTCAATGTGCTGCTTTACTTGGCGTGAGACTTCAATCTAGTTTCCAGCGCAGCCTCCAATCACTTGTACTGGACTTCACTGCATTATATCTTCCCTTATCAGTGTGACAACTCATTTACAGCTCCTCTGTGGTTTCATACTTGTTAAATGGCGCTGGCAAATATTATTGGCATTCAAAATTTCAATCACGGATCAACCATCAAAAGCTATACTTGAACAAACAAGTAGGCTTCCGGTCAATTCGAAAATTGCTATGTATATTGACCATATCCCTCTTTGTTCATGGGTTTAATGGATACCTGGTAGAATAATGTGGTGATCCATTCAGAACATAAAAGATACCTGAAAAGCTTATTTGACATGTAGTTGCAAGTGATCCTGAATGAAAATGCAACTGGCATTAAAATATAACTCTGACATGTGGACCTTCCGACAGAATGTTGAATAGAAACTATCCGGATGGATTAGATGGATTGTCATTTTGCATCACTTGAAAACACTCTTGTAGCTGATGCCTTTTATCCATCCCTTCGCATTTTAAATTTTTACCATAAAGAACAAAAAGGTGACCTTATAATCATTTTAGCCCTTAGGCAGTTTGATCACATTAATGGTAATTAGCCTCCGGGACTGGCCTCAAAATTCACTAAAACAAGTAACCTGACTCTGGCATTCAGGAAAATGACTCATCCATGTATAATGACTATGCATGTGAAAGGGCTCCCTCTGATTCATTCTCCTACACAATATATAGAAATGCAAACTTAGCCCTTTTAAAACACTATATAAGTGCAAATGTTGAATCACCACAAATCTCCCTCAGATCGATCATTGCAAAATGAGTAAATCATATTCTGATACCTTGCCATTAGGTCACATAGTAGATTCATATGTAATTAAGATGGTCCCATAATTGGATTCTGAAAACATCCTTCAGACAGAAAGTTATCATTTCCTTAAAATGACCATTTCGCAAACTTAACTTCTTTCCGCACTGCAAACTGAACAAACTGCCCCCGAAACTGTATTCATAGGGTCATCAAAAGGATCTTTCAGAGACTCAACCTCTAGAGCCTGATTGAATGTCATATGTAGAACATGACCCCTCAATTAAATTATTCTGAAAACAAACCATTGAACTGATACCAATCTGCAAAGTTAGCATCCACACACTTTCTGAACTTAAACCATGCAAATATGCAGGAAACTGATTTGGATTTAATTTGGAAAAGTGATCAATTGGATTGATAAAAATATGGAAATATTTAGATGAGTTCACTCCTAGGTCTACATAGATCCACCTTCAATTATTCTTGACCTCAAACTGGGTGTAAACAGGGAAACCACAAAGTATGCCACTTAATTCTGAATTCTGCATTTTGTGTGAAACTTGAGTAAATCAGAAACGGAAAGGCTTTGGAAAAGTGGATAAATGGAATGATAGGAATTTGTAAATCTTCAAATAGGTGCACTCATATGTTTAAAATACAAGGGACAACTCAATTATCCAAAATGTTCACCCAGGTGCACATTTTCAAAAGCTCAAAGTAGGTCACTTACCAATTCTGCACTTGAAAATATAGGAAATCAGAATTAATCACTATCAGAACGGTTCTTGAAAACTTGTCATCTAATTTCATAAAGATCTACAAACTAAAAAATATGGAGTGTGTGACCACTGGAACATAGTACAAAAGGAATTTTCTCAATTGGGTGAATTGGTCAAAAGTTGTAACATGTCAAAATGGGCTATTCAGATTTCTATGCAGAACAAAAATGCAAAGAGTTCATGAACAACCAACTTTGGGAAGTCTGAAAACTTATCAAAAGGATTTGAAATAATCTAAGATCTGAAACATAAGCTCTCTTATATGCATGGAACACATTCCCAAAGTGATGGCTTATGAAACTCAACAGGGTGTAAGATATTCAGAAGCAAAGTAGGCTCCGGACAGCAAATTGACAATTTAGCAAAATGCAGAATTAGGTGACCCCCTCATAATGACTGCTCCCTAAACATGTCAGAACTGGAAATTAGGAGCTGGGACCCACTGCATACATCAAATGAAAGGCATTAAAGCTTCTTCCCAATTTTTTCCTCATGAAAATCATCCGAGCACCTTTTTCAATCACCCTAACTGAGTCTTCTTATACAAATTTCAAGTGTATTGACTTTGCTTATCTAAAATTTTCAACATGGTCACTCCAAATTTGTTCCAAATTTAGGAGCACCAACATACCTTTCACCATAATATGATCTTCTTCTTGTAGGATCACATGGATCTGTATGCACCAGATCCAACTTTCCTTTTTGTAAAAATGATTTTCTTTTAAAACGGCTTCTGGTCTACTTCCCTATAACACACTCTCTACACATACTGTAAGATGGCTTTAAAATCTTAGGTAGATTTCTCGCAACATTATTCATACTTTCCTTCACAATGTTATTAAAGTTAACATGAAAAAATATTCTATGTCATAGCCAACTGTCATTAACCTTCACAATAAAACAAGTAGCTTCAGATGTATTCAATTCAAATACATTACCTCTAGATTTAGTACCATATGTGATCATATATCCTGATTTACTTCCAATAGAGCATTTCACGTTTATGAATTTTAACTGATAACCTTTTTCCACTAACTATCCAACACTCAAGAGATTATGTTTAAGTCCATCAGCAAGTAATACATTGTCACTATTTGTCTTTCCATCTAGAGAAATAGATCCTACTCCAATTATAAGTTTAGGAGTATTGTCACCAAATCTAACAACTCCACCATCATATATTTTCAAACTCACAATTTTTTTTATCTCCACTCATATGATGTGCACAACCACTATCTATAACCCATTCACATTTATTTTCAACACGCGATACTAAGGATTTTTCCTCATGTATATGTTCATCATCCTTTATAGCAATAAATCCAATTTCATCATAGTCACCATCATCATCAGAAATACCCTCACTAGCATAATAAAATTCCTTATCTTTAGGATACTTCAATTTTTAAAACTTAGGTTTGTGCTTAGGAACCCTTGTAGGACATCTAGATGCAAAATGACCAATCTTGCTACATGAAAAACATTTCAAAGGTAATTTTCCTGCAAATTTACCCTTACCTCTCTTCTCTCTTCTAGTGATCAATTCTACCACTTCATGTATATTTCTTTCTTCCTCATGTATTTTTTCCCATTCCTTAACATATTCTCCAAGCTCTTCTCTTAGGTCACCATAGGTGGTTCTCGCAAATACTAATAAGGTCTTTTTGTTCTTATGCATGGTTTCCTTGAATGCTGACTCAACTTTAGGTAAAGTATCTCCCAATTATGTGACCTCAAAAGTAGTTAACTTTCCAATCAAAATCTCTCTAGTGAAGTTTTGTGTCAAAGGTATAATCTCCTTAATATCTTGTACTTTGATTCTATAAGCAGGTGTCAAAGATCTAAGTATCTTTGCAATCACTTCTTCCTCACTGTAAGTACCTCCAGAGTTTCTAATGCCTGGAACCACTTCATTAATTCTCTATCCATATACCCTAATGTTCTCATCTTCTCTCATCTTCAGTGATTCCATCTTTGTCTTCCAATTTTGTAGCTTTTCATATTTTTAAAATTTTTCTCCTACATATAGTGCTTCCAATCTAGTCCAGATCTCATGTGCAGAATCCAAGTCTTTTACTTCTATAAATTCACCTTCAGAAAATGCGCTCATCAATGATTCCATTGCAACCATATTACATGAAAATAACTTCTTTTCATCTTCAGTATCCTTCTCCAGTTCATCCTCAATTGCTATATTTTCATTCTTCTTTGTGATCATCTAGTAGTCACGTCCCAAACATAGAAAATGTGTTCTCATCTTGTTCTGCGAACTGTCAAAGTTTTCAGGATCAAATTTTGAAATATCCTTCCTGTAGTAAGACATCTTGAGGATCACCTCAATCTTTTAAGATTTATCTCTAAAGACTAGTAGCTCAGATATAAATAGTTATAAATAATGATCCACAAGACAATAGAGAGGGGGGGGTGAATCAGTTGTGATATAGATTATTAAATTTTAAACTTTGTAAACCAAAACTTCAATGCAAATGATAACATAGTAAACGCCAACTCAATAACACAACACTTGTTGTCAAGGAAAACCTATTAAAGGTAAAAACCTGGTGGGAATTAACACCCACAAATAATGTACTGAGAGTATAGTATCCATGTTAAAATATTTATCCCTTTTAGGAACTTATTACAACATTACATTACATAATCCCTCTTAAGAGATAGACCTTGTTAGGAGTCAAGAAAATTAGAAGGCTCACTGCCTAGGCACACTACCCAAAGAAGGTTAAGGACACGCTCAAGGATTCACAATCCGAACAAGTGTATATAGGAATATACAATTTAGTGAACTATTTGATAGCAACTATCTTTGCTTTCTCAGTTCCAATGAAGTATTCTTAACACAAAACTGTGCTCTACATATAGCAGAAAACAAGCCTCATATCTTTCACTTCTCTTCCTTTTTAATCACTTCTACTACCATATCTTTATAAAAGAAAAGATCACTCATATATACCCTTTTACAATGATTCATTAGGTCAGCCAATTAAGCTTTCCTAATACATAAATAATTAATTAGGTCAGCCAATTAGCCTTTCCCAATTTACAAATTACTATATAACCCCTTTCTAAGATACACATGGTACCTATAAAAGTAAACATCATTTATAATCCATCAGTTGTACTTCCAAATCTGCAATCCACGCTCACAATTCATATTACATGGTACATGTCTAAAGTTGGAAACCAAATAGGTCTCCTCCAGAATACATGCCACAATTGACATCACTAGAATGCTCATGCCAATAGAACTCAACTTATTATTCGAAAATATGTCTATAGTCCTCCAGTAAGCTCGCTTCACCTGAAATATCTTTGTGAGTAAGATATACTTGAAACACAAAGACATGATATCTCAAGCATCACAGTTACAGTACAAAAAGAAATCTTCACCAAAACAACTGTAACAGCCACAATATGTAACATAAATCCAAGAGACCTTTGGAATAAGGTCAAAACACATCCTTTTTCATATAACCAACTTCAATCATTCTAAAACATCCGTACAGTATCTGTACACTTCTACCATTCAAGTAACTAGTCTGTCTCTTCAAAGAAACATATGTTGACATCAGTGACAAAACATGAATATACACAGCATGATCAGTACCCAAAACTGATATCATCTAGTAGTGTGAATGTTATTTGATGTATTGTATAGTTAAGAGTTTTATATTCTGCAAGTTGATTACATTAGGACAGTGAATTGTTACTCCAAGTTTATGTTACTAAGTATATGTTATAGGGACCAAGTAGATTGTTGAGTAGATCTAAGTTGGTGAAAGTGTTTGAAAGTTCAATTGGTACTTCTGGACCTAAGGATAAGTGATTCACCTTCCCCTCTAAGTTATTCTAAATGATTCTAACAATTGGTATTAGATAATTGTGGTGGTTGTGGAGAAAATTTTGAAGGTAATTGAGGCTAAAGATCAAGATGTATAAAAAGAAGGTACCAAGGCTCATCAAGGAGAACATTCCTGTGTGACAAAGTTTGATGAAGCTACACCTATCCTTAATTAGAGAAGAAACAAAATACTATGTGGAACATGAATACATAAATGTGCCAACAATGTTGACAACTCAAAAGATGAAGGAAAAACAAGAACACAACCAAGCAATGTTGGAGATTGCATCAGTCCTAAGTTATCCTGAATTTTAAGAAATAAAAGAATGCAAAACTATCAAATAAATTTGGGACACACTGGAAGCTATCTATTGAGGTGATAAAAATGTACTGATAGCCAAATCTGAAAGATTGAGAGGTAAGTTTAATGAAATTAGAATGTTAAATGGTGAAACTATTGTTCAATATTGCAGCCTAGTTAAGGAGGTTGTGAATGCTAATAGAAGAGAAAATGGAACTATTGGTGATGATATTGTTATTAGAAAGGTACTGAAAACCCTACTTATAATATATGCTATTAGAGTATCTACTATAGAAGAAGTGAGATATAATCCTAGTAACAACTTAACTCTAGAAGATTTAGTTGGTAGACTTACTTCTTTCAAATTAGCAAATTTTAATAATTTCACCCCTTACAATGTTGATTCTGCATTCAAATCACCATTGACTATTAATAAATCTAAGAAAGGAAAAAAAGAGACATGTGAACAATGACGGTGAAACTTCTGATGATGATCTTGATGAACTTGAGGCACTTATGGCTAGAAGACTACCAAGAGGAAAACAAAAATTCAAAGGTAAACTTCCTATAATTTGTTTTTCATGTAACAAAGTTGGCCATATTGAATCAAGATGCCCTGAAAGGAATGACAAGGATGAAAGAAGAGAAAAAAAAATACAAAGACAAAAGGGATGACAAATATTTTAGAAGGTATAAAGGCTATAAAGACAAAGGTAACAAATCTTGTTATATTGCTACAGAAGAAACTAATAGTGAATCTGATAAATCTGATGACAATGATGTAGAAGTTTTTTATGTTGCTATGAAAGATGATTTTGATGAGGATGAGAAAACTATTCTTATTTCTTATATGATTAAAGGTGATAGATGGATAATTTATAGTGGTTTTCTCAAATCACATGACAGGTGATAAAATAAAAAATGAAACCTTAAGCTATTGCAAAGGTGCTAGTGTTATGTTTTTTAATTACAAACCATGTGTTGTGAAAGGAAAAGGATCGATAAAATATATTGATAAGATCACATGTGACAATGCTTATTGGGTTGAAGATCTTAACTGTAATTTTTTGAGTGTTTCTAAGTTGAACACTTATGGATAATAAGTTGAATTCCATCATGGAAAGGCTAAATTTTTTATGCTACTGGTGAACTAATTGGAAGTGGAGAATAGACAAGAGTTAATTTGTTCTATCTAGATCTATCTGATGAGACATGTTTTTTTGCACAATATGATGATGTATGGTTATGGTATAATAGGTTATGTCATGTGAACTTTGACAATTTGGTAAACATTAGTAAGATGGAAAGAGTAAGAGGCTTACCAAGATTCAAGAAACTCGATAATGTTATCTATAAGAAATGTTAGTTGGGAAAAATGACTAAGTCTAGTTTCAAGAGCAAAACCTCTATACTTCAAATGATATATTAGAATTGGTTCATATTGACCTATGTGGACCTATTGGTGTGCAAAGCTACCATGGTGATAAATATTTCATACTATTTGTTGATTATTACTCTAGAATGATGACTATGATGATTCTCAAAGAAAAATTTGATACTTTTTAGTTGTTTAAGTGGTGTTGCAAAAGTAGAAAAAGAGATAGGTAAGAGCTTGAGATGTTTGAGATCTGACAAAGGAGGAGATTTTATATCTAATGAGTTCAACTTATTCTGTAATGATAGATGAATTAAAAGATAGATGTTTTCTCCAAGAACTACCCCACAGAATGACATAACTAAGAGAAGGAATAGATCAATAATGGATTGTGCTAGAAAACTAATGATAGAGAAGAATGTTGCACAAAAGTATTGGAAAGAAGTTGTAAGTACAATAGTTTATACCTTGAACCGGCTACAAGTCAAGAAAGGTACTGATATTACACCAAATGAGTTATGGTGCGGTTATGCACCTAATATAAAATACTTTAAATTTTTGGAAGAAAATGTTATAAACTAAAGGATAATAGAAATGGAAAACTTGATACTAAAAGTGATTAAGGCATATTCCTAGGTTATACCACTAAGAGAAAAGTGTATAAGTGTTTGAATTGTAACACTATGTTCAAAGTTATGGAAAGTTCAAATGTTAGAATTGATGAATATGCAAAAAAGAATAAATTTGAATGCAAGCAAGAACCTGAAGATTATAGATCTTTCATTTACATGAATGAAGGATAGCCCAATAGTTTACCTGAACCAGAAAAAGAAGCTACCAAACAACAACAAGAAAATTCTAAGTCGTGCAGAAATAAGATGTCGAGAATCATGAGGAATCTAAAGAGGAAGCAAAAACATAAAATGAACCTGAAATGAATGTGCATGATGAATCTAAGGAAGAACAACAAGAAGAAGGGAGGAAAGATCCTACACTAGCAGGATATGTAAGAAGACATCATAAACTAGATCAGATCATTGGAGAAAAAGATTCAAAGGTCATGACAAGAAGAAAATTTGAAAAATCACACATGTTTATTATGTGAATTTGAGCCCAAATTAGTGAAAGATGCTTTGGATAATGAAGATTGGATACAAGCCATGAATGAATAAATTGAGAAAATAGAGAAGAACAAATCTTGGACACTAGTACTGAGATCAAAGGAGAAGAATGTTACTGGAACCAAGTGGGTATTTAGAAATAAGTTGAATGAGCATGGAGAAGTTATAAGAAACAAGGCTAGAATAGTATTCAAAGGATATACACAAGAAGAAGGCATTGACTATGGTGAGATGTTTTCCCTAGTTTCGAGATTGGAAGGAGTTATAACTCTACTAGCTTATGCAACTTACAAAGGATTCAAAGAATATCAAATGGATGTCAAACTAGCTATGCACATACACTTGTTATTGGTCCCTCACAATATTAAAGAGGGTATCCATGTCGTTTATGTTTTAGAATGTAGAAGAGTTCCAATGAGGTCCTTCTCATAATACGTATATGATTTCAATTTTTAGGTCCTTTATGATATATGGACAAAAGTGGATCTTGTTGTGGTTTTGAGATTTCATTCATTATAATATAAATTCTGATTTCTTTGTTCCTTTGGATTTTATGAGTGTTAAAATTTATACTCATGGATTATTTGATTTTCTTCATTCGCTTTGGTTTCAATTTGGAGCATATGGGTGGATTTATATGAGCATTTTTGGGAGAATATCTTACAGTGGGGATCGAGGCCCTATGTAACTGCCAGGGTAACCCATTGAGGAGTTGTGATCAATTTATAACATGGTAAAATTAACTATGTGGGATAAAACATTAATAAAGATAAATATGTTTTCTCTCCCATATCCATGAGAAGTCTTTTGTGGATCATGGATGGGTTGTGGAAGGCTTGGTCATTCATGGTGCATTGATCTAGAAAATTGGCTTCCTTGTTATCATGAAATATTATCAATTCCACATGAGTTCCATCTTGGGGCCAGGGTCTAGAGAGACTACCATGGTAACTTAGGATAGTGAGAACTATATGGTGACACTCATCTACATGTGTCTTGGAATACTTACCATTTATCCTTGTGATTTTTCTTTTGTCTCCCCTTGAAGTCTCTTGTTTGTATCCCTTATGTTTAGCCATGTGGTATCTTGTGTTGTATTCCTTGTGTAACCTTTGAGATATGACTTAATATATTTTGTGATGTTCCTATTATTTTTTTATCCTTGCCTGGTGTTTTTTATGTAGATTTAGGCCTTTTGTTTATCTCCTAGCTCAAATGGAGTGGGCCCGAGGGTTCTAGGTGCTTAGGCGGTAATATTTTTCTCATTGAAGTTTTTTTAATGGTGTTAGGGTTTAGGAAGATATGAGAAATAACTAATATTAACATAATGTTGAAACTAAGAGAAGAAAAAATAAAATAACACAAGTAATTAATGTGGTTCACCCAACATGGGCTACATCCACTAGAGAAATAGTCCTCAACTCATTTCATTATCCACCGAAGGGAAAATTATGGTCTGATCATTTCACATGACACTTCTACATATTTATAGATCTTTTAGGTGGTTTACCAATGTTGGTTAACCAATTAACCCTAAAGAACATTAACTAGTTAAGATAGGTAAATACTTGATGGGTTAACCAAGCTTAATGAGTTTAAATAAGGAAATCCTTGACAAGTTAACAAAAAATGCTTGATGAGTTAACCAAAAAAAATTAAATCATTTCCCCATACCCCACAAACTAGGAAGAGTGTACACTATAGTATGATTAGTTTCTACACACCAACAATATTTCACTTCGATAATGATCAGGATCCACACTAAACAATCTCCCATCTGGAGATTGACCTTGAGGTGACACTGCTACACATGAAGCTACCATTTGATTGACACACCTTGATTGGAATATTTCTCATTTCCATTATGATTAAATTTGAAGACCAATAGAAACTTAGAAAGAAGTTAGTTTCTTTCAAGTTAGTGCCTTGGTCAATATATATGCAGGATTCTTGCTAGTGTGTATCTTCTCCATCTTCAATTGTCCATCCTCTAAAAATGAGCATATAAAAGGGTACCGAAGTTGTATGTGTTTTGTCTTAGATCAAGGGTTGAGTTCTTTCCAAGGTGAATCACACTCTAACTGTCACTATATTACTTTCTTGTCTCTTGTGTCTATACCAAATCCTCCATAAACCTTTGTAACCAAATAATATTCTTACTAGCCTCTATAGAAGCAACATATTCTACTTATGTGGTTGAAAGGGCTACAACATTTTGAAAATTTGGAAATCTAGCTGACCGTTGTACCACCTACAATAAAAATATAGCCTATAGTGCTCCTCCTAGAATGATATCCTCCAAAACATAAAGATGTACTTGTACCTCTCAAATACCTGATAATCCACTTTACTACATTCTAATGCTCTTTTCCAAGACTGGTCATATACTTGCCCACAACTCACACTGCATTTTCAATGTTTGGCCTTGTACACACCATGTCAGACATCTAGCTACCAACTGCTGAAGAGTATGGAACCTTAGAAATGTATTCCATCTCCTCATGTTCCTTGTGTAAAATTGCTTTTGACAATTTAAAATGACTAGAAAAAGGTGTACTAACTAGGTTTGCATCTTGCATCTAAAATATGTTAAACACCTTTTTTATGTAGTCACTCTGAGACAATGTGAATGTATGATTTTTTATATCCCTAGTTATTTTCATACAAAGGATTTGGTTTTTTGCACCCAAATCCTTCAGAACCAATGAATGTGCCAATTTTTATTTCAGGTCATTTATATGTTGCATATTAGACCCAAAAACAAGCATGTATATCATCAACATATAGTGGGTAAAAGCACAATCAGGTGTCAACTTTTAGGCTAACTTATCAGCATGGCTGAGTTTTAGTATTTCTAGCTAAATTTTTTTTTTGGTCAAACATATGTTTTAGATAGATTTATTCTAGCTAAGTTAGATATGTGCCTTAAATTTCCAATTTGAAATGTCTATTAAATGCATTTTCATGCCACTTTGTTTCCAATTACCGTAGAAATAAAATTATTTCAGAAAAGTGACATTTCAATAACTTCTAATCTTTTTAATGATATTTTTCAAAAAAAATACAAAAATACCCTTTTGTAGATATCAGAGTCAAGAATATCCTCACATAGATTTTATAGTGTTTTAATTAGACATAGTATATTGTAAATAAAAAATATTGCAAGTAGGTATTTTAACAGTCAAGGAGATGTTGATTCGGAGAAAGAAAAAATATTAAATAATATTAAATAAATTTGAAAAGCATACAGTGCACTACAGGAGAGAGTCCTCTTCAAGAATATATATTTCTTTTTTTGATTGGGATAGATTTGTTATTAAAAATATGGTGGGAGATGAAAATTGTCAATTTCAGGTGAGTTGGAATTTGAATTATTATACAAGAGAAAACATAGGTCACAAACCAATTTTTTATTTCTTCATCCACAATCTATATATGTCACCTATAACATGATGACATGTAAGTGATTGAATGTTTGACAATGTTAAGTTGAATATAATGCAAGGCATTAAAACAATTAATGTATTGTATTGTCATTGATGTCAACTTAATATCATCTATACAGTCATATACATAATTCCAAAGACTTCAGAGAACCAAAGGAATAAAATTTATGCTTTCAGCAGTACATAAAAGTCAAGTATTCACTAAGTGACAAACAACATCGACAGAGTGCACACCATCGGTAAAGGAAAAGAAGAATAGTCACAGTGCTACCCGATGTTCAGAAGATAGTATTACCCAATGGAGTAAAACCACAGGATGCCTGATGAGCTAAAAATAGAATTTCCCGACAAGTAAAAATCCAATGATGCCCGATGGACGGAGATCACGAAGCTAACTAGAGTCTCACTGACAGAACTATCAGTTGTCACTGACGACTAATAGCAGAGGTGACCAACGGAACAAAGATTTTAGAAAATGACAAAATATCTAGCTGGCAAGAGCAAAAGATAGACTTAACTAGTTGTTTTCTTTGTTTTATTCGACCCAAGTTAAGTGATTGATTTAAAGATGGTTTGTACATTTGGCAAGAAGATAATTACGAGACAAATCAGCAGTTATGCTTTAAATCTAGTTGGCTAGATTTTTTTCATGCCAAGACTCAAGAATCAAGAATCAAGAAAAAATGAAAATCATGTCTATATAAGAGACAAGCTTAATTCATTTTATGAATGGGATTAAGGGGAGTGAATAAAGAGAGGATGTTGAAGAGAAACTGATGAAGAACAACTTCATACAGTCCTAATCAATCAAGATGAAGGAGAGCTAAGGAATTCTGCAGACACCGATGAACAGTGAAGAACAACATCACAGAGTAGAAAGTGTGGAGTACAAAGAATTGAATTGATACATTGATTAGAGAGGTAATGTACTTATATAGATCTAAAAATATTCAATTCAAAGTTGCATCATGAATAGGTCATAGTGTTTCAGTTTAACCATTGAAGTATGATCAAGTCTCTTAATAGAGAAGGACTTAATAGTCTTCTATATATTGAGGTACATCCCAAGGACTGCCAAAAAGGTTGATTCATTAAAGTAGCATTGGACTTGCCCAATACCTATTGACAGTCTAAGAAGGAGGCTGATTCAAGGATGGTAGCAATAGATGCCTAATACTAAGTGACAACCTCTATGTATAAAATCCTCTAACAAGGTTGCACTTAACAGTGTGTTTGTAAGCTTTAATAGGGTTGGATCCTAACAAGGCTCACTTCAGAAGAGTGAAAACTTGGGGTACCGGTCCCAGTGGTTTTTCCCCTAACAGGGTTTCCAAGTTAAAAATTCATGTGTTATGTGTGTATGATTAATTTCTTTATTGTTTTGTATCTGACATAGTTAACATTGGATTGATCGATATACTCTACTTATTTACTAAGTTTCATTAAATAGTTATACTACTTATTGGTAATCAAGAAAGAATAAGGATTGACAGAGAACCGACAAATAGTTAATCAGTTATAGTATTTCATGGCATGCATCTTGTAGGGACTTAATAATCTCAGGTTTATTGATTGGTGGTTAAGTTTGAAGGATGTTTTTTGAGGCCATTGATTCACACCCCCTCTCAGTTATTACTAACAATTGGTATCAGAGCTTGTGCGATTACAAAGGAAGGTTTCAAGACCTAAGTCAAGATCAGAATATGAATAGCCAAGATGTGCCCAAGTTGAACAAAGACAATTTTGGTTCATGAAAAAGTAGGATAAGACTCCACTTATTAGGTATTGGTAATGATGTTAATCAATTCCTAGATACTGAATATGTGTTGCCTATAGGAGTATTGATAGTAGATCAATTGAGAGAGAAGCATGAACACAACTGCATGGTTATAGAGCATTCTTCCTCACTCTCTGATGCTGAATTTGAAGATGTCAAAGATTGCAAAACTGCAAATAAGATGTGGGACAAACTAAAGCTTGTACATGGAGGTGATACAAATGTTGTGAGAGCCAAGGCAGAAAGCCTTAGAGGAAAATTTGATGATCTCAGAATGATAGAAGGAGAAAACATCAAATAGTACAACACAAGAATAAAAGAAGTAATCAATGCTATATGAGGAGTTGGAGGTACACTTGAAGAGGAGACAGTGGTAAGTAAAATCTTAAGAACCTTACTACCTTTATATGCTATTAGAGTTTCTACCATTCAAGAAATGAGAGCAGTAGAAAATAATATAGTTACTCTTGATAATTTAATTGGTAGACTGATTTCATTTGAGATGAATAACTTTGATAATAGTGTCTTACCAAACTTAGAGTCTGCATTTAAGTCTTCTATGAGAATAAGCAAGTCAAGTCATTAACACACATCTAGAAGAGATAGTGAAAGTGAAAGTGAAGAAGAAGATTTAGATGAAATAGAAGCACTCATGGCTAGAAGAATGCAGAGAGGCAAAGGTAAATACAAAGGCAAGTTACCAATTGTATGTTTTAATTGTAAAGAGATTGGACACTTTGCTGTAAGATGTCCTAACAGAAGAAAAGATGACAGAAGTAATGATAGATATTTTGAGAAGAAATCTAACAGAGGTGATAACAAAGATTACAGAGGTTACCAATAATCAGAAAGAAGAGATACCTGAGACTACAAGGACAAAGGCAAGAAAGCTAGCTACCTAGCTACTTGCAAAGATGAAGATACTAACACCAAACCTGATGAAGACATCAAGATGGTATTTGTGGTTGTGAAGGATGATTCAGATGAATATGAAAGGTATGAAGAAACTGCACTCATATCTAAGGTTAGAAAAAATAACATCTGGATTATAGATAGTGGCTACACAGACCACATGACTAGTGACAAAGAAAATTTTAACACTTTTGAGTATTATAATGGTGGTACAGTAAGAATGGGTAATGATACACCTTGTCCAGTTGAAGGTAAAGGAACTATAATGTTGAATAACCTGATTAAATGTGAAAATTCTTATTAGGTAAAAGGATTGAATTATAATCTATTGAGTGTTTCTCAGCTAAATAATTCAAGTCACAGAGCAGCATTTGAGAACAAGAAGGCAAAGATCTTCAATGAATCAGGAAGATTGATTGGTACCGGTGAACAGACAAAAGGTAACTTATTATATCTGAATGATACTAACACCACTTTCTTAATGACTAGAAATGAAGACATATGGTTGTGGCACAAAATATTGTGTCATATCAATTTTTACAGCATGATGAAAATAAGAAGGAGAAATGTAAGAGGCTTACTGACGATGACAAAGCCCGACAACATCATGTGTTACAATTGTAAAAAAGGTAAAATGACAAAGTATAGTTTCAAAATTAAAACCCATACATCTAATTATATTCTAGAATTAATCCATACTGATCTATGTGGACTAATGAGGATAGAGATTTATTATGGAGATAGGTATTTTATTATCTTTGTTGATGATTACTGTAGAATGATAGTTATGTTTCTAAAAGATAAATTTGAAGCATTCAAGATGTTTAAATGGTATAAGGCTATGGTAGTGAAAAAAAGTGGCAAGGATCTGAAATGTTTGAGATTAGATAAAGGAGGAGAATTTATATAAGATGAATTCACTAATTTCTGTAATGAGCATGGTATAAAGAGACAGGTTTCTGCACCAAGAACACCACAGAAATATGGGATTGCTGAGAGAAGAAACAGATCAATAGTTGATTGTGCCAGAAAAATGATGATGGAGAAAGGAATCACGCAAATATTCTAGAGGGAACCTATCAGTACTGCTATCTACACACTGAATAGAGTACAATTGAAGAAGGACACAAAGAAGACACCTTATGAGCTATGGTATGGTAAAACACCCAATGTAAGTTACTTCAAAATCTTTGGTAGTCAATATTATATCTTAAAGGATGATAGAAATGGAAAGCTTGATGCCAAAAGTGATGAAGGTATCTTTTTAGGGTATTCTACCAAGAGCAAAGCTTATAAATGTCTTATCAAGGCTTCTAACAAAATTGTTGAAAGTGCAAATGTAAGGATAGATGAATTTGTAGAAAAGAATGAGCTGGAAAGCACAAAAGAACCAAAGGACTACAACAAGTTTGTATACTATGAAGAAACCAAAACTCTACCCGAGAAACAATGCTTAATTCTAGGACAACATAATGTTGCAACCGACGGTTAGGCTGCAATTATCGACGGTCAAGATAATGATACAAATAATGTGCAAGGTGGTGAAGAACAGAATGAAGATCAAAATGATGATCAAGATGATACACAAAGAGTTGTACCTGTACTTGCAAGATATGTAAGAAGGAACCATCTATAGATCCAGATCATAGGAGATAAGCAAGCTGGTACAAGAACAAGTAAGTCTTTAAACTCAAATTGTTTAATATTTGAGTTTGAGAAAAAATCTGTCAATGATGTACTAGATAATGAAGAATGGATAGGTGCTATGAATGATGAGATTGAGAACATTGAAAAGAACAAGACACAGTCACTTGTGCCAAGACTAGATGACAAGAATGTCATCGATACAAAATAGATATTCAGGAATAAGCTGAATGAGAATGGAGAAGTCACAAGAAACAAAGAAAGACTAGTATGTAAGGGATATGCACAAGAGGAAGGTATAGACTATGGAGAAACCTTTGCACCCATTGCTAGGCTAGAAGGAGTAAGAATATTACTTTCTTGTGCTACATTCAAAGGATTCAAGGTATATCAAATGGATATCAAGTCAGCATTCCAAAATGGAATACCTGAAGAAGAGGTATGCATTGAGCAACCAGAAGGGTTTGTCGATCCAGATAAGAGAAACATGGTATGTAGACTTCACAAAGCCTTGTATGGATTGAAACAAGCTCCTAGAGCCTAGTATGAATGACTTCATTCCTATCTTATAAGTATTAGATTTCTAAGGACTAGTGAAAACAGTAATCTTTATTTGAAGGAAAATATTGATGCTAACACTTTGATTGCTAAAATATTTGTTGATGACCTCGTATTTGGAGGAAATGATATGATATGCAAATCATTTTCTAATGAGATGAGAAAAGAGTTTGAGATGTCTATGTTTGGAGAGATCAAGTTCTTTCTTGGTCTATAGATCATCCAACAAAGTGAAGGTATTTTCATTACACAGTCCAAATACATCAAAGAGGTCCTAAAAATATTCAAGATGGAAGATTCCAAACCAATTGGAACACCAATGGCTACTAGATGTAAGTTGAAAAAGGAGGACAAGACAACAAAGGTAAATTAGACTTTATACAGATCAATAATTGGAAAACTCATGTATGTTGTACACACTAGACCAGATATTGCACATGTAGTAGGAATTGTTGCTAGATTTTATGCTAACCCCAAGGAATAACATATGACTACTGTGAAAATAATTTTAAGATATCTAAAGAACACTGAGGAATATGGCTTATGGTATAGAAGATAAGGCAAAATTGAACTTTAGGTGATTACCGATGTTGATTGGGCTGGTAATCTTGATGACTGGAAAAGCACAACTGGAGGAGCATTCTTTATGGGTGACAAACTTGTCACATCGATAAGAAAGAAGCAAGGATGCATCTCTCAGTCTACTGCAAAAGTAGAGTATTTTGTTGCTATTGCAAACTACTCAAATATTGCATGGATTAAACAGTTATGGGAAGGTATGCATATGAAGATCTCAGAACCAGTAATTATCTATTGTTATAATACCAGTGCAATAAAAATTTCCAAGAATCCAGTCATGCATGCTAAGACTAAACACATTGCAATCAAGTATCATTATTTGAGAGAACAAGTTCAAGAAAAGGAAGTGATACTTAACTATGTGTAATCAAAAGAACAATTGGCTTATATCATCACCAAGCCACTTCCCAAGTATACATTTGAGTACTTGAGAAAGAGACTAGGGGTCAAACCCTTGTCTACCAGTCAGTAAAATGACTGAAGGTTGCATGAGCCTACATATTATCAGAATATCATTAATGTTGATGCAAGAAAAAAGGATGAACTTCAAAGCTACATCTATATACAGACAGGTATATATCAGAACCGAGCACCAGAGCATATTGTTGTATTGCTGATGGATAAGGAAAATTCAAGGAATATATTATGGATGGAGAAAAATGATTGTTTGACATGAATGTCAGATATTTGTAAGATATTTGTTTGGCATTGTTTTCAAAGGGAGATAAATTATCCATATTATCAAATCTTTCTAGAAATAGAAAGAGATTATCCATTATCATCTCAACTTTAACAGGGAGAGATTATATCCTTAGGAAGAGAAAATTGTATCGAAACATTATACAAAGGGAGAGTTGCTGACAAGAGAAAAAAAATCAAAATAGAAGAACATTCAAGGGAGAGAAATTGAAACAAGGAGAGGACACAACACATCAGAAGACAAAGAGCTGCAAGAGTCAAATCTAAGCTAAAACAGAGCTTAGCGATGGTCAGACATTTATCAGTTATCAGAACAAAAAGATTGGTAGTTTGATGAATCTCAACTCTTGTATTTCGTATTGTATTAGAAATAGTATAGTGTGATAATATAGTATGTTGTCATCAATGCCAAAGGGAGAGATTTATGACATGTAACTGATTGAATGTTTGACAATGTTAAGTTGAAGATAATGCAAGGCATTAAAATAGTTGATGTATTGTATTGTCATTGATGTCAACTCAATATCATCTGTATGGTCATATACATAATTCTAAAGACTTCAAAGAACCAAAGGATTAAAATTTATGCTTCAACAATACATAAAATTCAAGCATTCACTAAGTGACAAACAACACTGACGAAGTGCACACCATCGATAAAGGAAAAGAAGAATAGTCAAAGTGATACCCGACAATCAGAAGATAGTATTGATTGATGGAACAAAACCATAGGATGCTTGATGAGCTAAAAATAGAGCTTCTCGATGAGTAAAAATCCAATGATGCCCGACAGACAGAGATCGTGAAGCTAATTGGATTCTTACTGATGGAACTTTCAGTTGTCACAGACAACTAACAACAAAGATGACCAATGGAATAGAGAGTTCAGAAAATGAAAAAATATCTAGCTGGCAAGAGCTAAAGATAGACTTAACTGGTTGTTTTCTTTGTTTTATTTGACCAGAGTTAAGTGATTGATTTAAAGATGATTTTTATAGTTGGCAAGAAGATAATTATGAGACAAATCAAGAGTTATGATTTAAATCTAATTGGCTAGATTGTTTTTCATGCCGAGAATCAAGAATCAAGAAAGAGTGAAAATCATGTCTATATAAGAGACAAGATTAATTCATTTTATGAATGGGATTAAGGGGAGTGAATAGAAAGAGTATGTTGATGAGAAACTTATGAAGAACAACTTCATACAGTCCTAATCAATCAAGCTAAAGGAGAGCTAGGGAATTCTGCAGACACCAATGAACAGTGAAGCACAACATCACAAAGTAGAAAGTGTGGAGTACAAAGAATTGAATTGATACATTGATCAGAGAGGTAATGTACTTATATAGATCTAAAAATATGTAATTCAAAGTTGCATCATGAACAGGTCATAGTGGTTCAGTTTAACCATTGAAGTATGATCAAGTCTCTTAATAGAGAAGGACTTAATAGTCTTCTATATATTGAGGTACATCCCAAGGAGTGCCAAAAAGGTTGATTCATGAAAGTAGCATTGGACTTGCCCGATACCTATTGACAGTCTAAGGAGGCTGATTTAAGGATGGTAGCAATAGATGCCTGATACTAAGTGAGAACATCTATGTATAAAATCCTCTAGCAAGGTTGCACTTAATAGTGTGTTTGTAACCTTTAACAGGGGTGGCTCCTAACAGGGCTCACTTCATAAGTGTGAAAATTTGGGGTACCAGTCCCAGTGGTTTTTCCCCTAACAGGGTTTCCACATTAAAAATTCATGTGTTATGTGTGTATGATTCATTTCTTTATTGTTTTGTATCTGACATAGTTAACACTAGATTGATTAGTATACTTTGCTTATTTACTGAGTTTCAGTAAATAGTTATACTTCTTGTCAGTAATCAAGAAAGAATAAGGATTGACAGAGAACACTGACAGACAGTTAATTAGTAATAGTATTTCATGGCATGCATCTTGTAGGGACTTAATAATCTAAGGTTTATTGATTGGTGGTTAAGTTTGAAGGATAATTATTGAGGCCACTGTTTCACCTCCCCCACTCTCAGTTATTACTAACATAATATATTTTGATATTAAGGGAAAAATGTTTATTTATATATAATGTTTTGGTGGGAATGAGACCCCTAATTTTCAACATTTTTCAACAACTAAAACATCATTTATAAAAATTAAAAAAACATGTCAATTATCATTCAAAAATGTTATTAAAAATATTAGTCATAAACTTCATCCATTTTAACACATTTAACTTTTTTACATCATCTTCAAATTCTAAACATAAATGTCATTATTATACTATTGAAGTTGGAAAACTTTGATTTTGTTAGCCTTTTCCTTTATAAAAGGGTGACAACTGTTAGAATACTTAAGGGATAACTGAGAGGGGGGGGGGTGAATCAGTTATCAGCAACTTTATCTTTTTCTTATACTTATTAATCTAGATTGATACAAAGTAAATGCACATTCAGATAACACATTACACAACACACAATTTGATTATGGGGAAACCAAATGGTAAAAACCCTGGTGGGAATTAGCACCCACAAAAAACTATACTGTTTATAGTAATCCCTGTTAAAATATCTTTCAACCCTATTAGGAGTTGTTCATTACAATGCAGTAGTATAGTGACCTTGTTAAGGGTCTGAACCTGTTAGGAGTCTTTTAAAATAACCCTGTTAGGGGCGATGAACTCACTATCCAAGTGGTGAAGGCTACAACCTTCTGGTTATTTGATACACACTGTATCAACAAGGTGAACTACTATTTGTGACACTGCTTGTCTGATCAGTTCCTTTTGTGTGCTAATGCTTTAACCTCTTGTAAAGAACTACAACAATATTATCTATATTATGAAAGCTTCAACTTCAATATCTATATTATCAACATATGATAAATATAGCTCTATTGCTTTCACACTCTGCTATGTTTTTCTTATCTCTGGCTTTCGCAACTACTCTTATCACAAATAACCTTCTATAAGTACGTACACCAAGTATGAGATCATGGGACCTCTTAGACAACTCTTCATAACATCCTTGTCAGCTCTACTAAGCACACAAACATAATTACAACCGCGCAAGTACTAACTAAATAGACGCGTTGCTTCACTAAGTCAGCTTCACCAATTTAACCATAACTTTGCAATCTTCTTAAAATACATTTAGCACCTTTAGATTAATATCAACAACTCATAACTCATCATGAATATACACATGCATATCCTAAAGATAGGTGCAACTCAATAAACATGTTACATACATCGACCTTAAACCGTTATTCCTCCATAACTATAACCATCAATAACAGAATTACATATCTTTACTGAAACATCATATCTGGGTCTGCATGTATGAACATAACATAATAAACATGTCAACAACATGTATCTATCCATGCAAGTCTTCATGTCATCATATGGATAAGTACATACAAAAGTACTACTATGTATTATATGTTGTCATCAATGACAAACATATAATCAATTAACTTTCAGAATCAAATCTCCAACAATCTCCCCCTTTGGCATTGATGGCAACATATGATAAAAACAACTTTTGTTCATGGTGTCTTCTTTCTTTTTACAATCTTCTCAATATCCTCATCAAAGATTCATCTACACTACTACAGTTACATGGACTGTGTTTTATATGTATACTCCCCCAGAGTATAAGCTCCTTGTATGTGTTCCGTGTTTAGCTCTTTGTTTGTGTTCCTTTTTTTTAGTACATACTCCCCCATTGACACCAATGGCAAAGGGTGTCGTAAACCATTATGCATAGGTACTACTCTATAAGTAGAGTAGTCAACCATTCATCAGTCACATAGGACTGATGTACTTGCTACTTTCTCTAATCAAAATTAGGAGAGGGAATTACTCCCAACTTCTCCCTTAGATACTCAAAAGTATCCTTTTCTAAAGGCTTCATGAAAATGTCTGCCAACTGATCTTTTGTGCTTACATAGTCCAATTTCACTTCCTTGTCTGCAACTTTTTCTCTCAGAAAATGGTACTTGATCTCTATGT
>MU226634.1:710460-724126 GCA_018584345.1 Thuja plicata | reverse complement strand
TGATGCAATCATGTCTCCATCCTTGTTTCTAATAATGCACTTGTTGTCTTTGAACTCCAGATGATAACCTTTATCAAGTAGTTGTCCAACACTTAGTAGATTATGGTGCAAACCATCAACATATAGAGCATCATCTGTCTTGTTCTTTCCATCCAAGTTGATGGATCCTCTACCTATGATAGGTTTAGGAGTGTTATCTCCAAATATAACCATACCACCTTTGTATTTTTCTAGATGAACAAATCTGTCTTTGTCACCTGTCATGTGATGCAAGCATCCATTATCAATGATCCAATCAGTTCTGACATCTACTTTGGAAATTAAGGCTAATTCATGATCTTCTTCTTTATCTACAATGTCCATATGTTCGAGAAACCTTTCCATGTCTTTAAGGGAAATGAATCCAATTTCATATTCTCCTAAATCTTCATCAGTTACACCTTCTTCAGCATGGTAACATTCCTTCCTATATTTAGGTTTGTAATCAGATCTGAACTTCTTGACTCTTGTGGGACACTTAGATGCAAAGTGACCAATCTTATTGCATGAAAAACACTTGAATGGGGTTTTTCCTTCATACTTTCCTTTTCCTTTCTTTTCTCTCTTAGCAGTCATGGAAATTATCTCTTCTAGCTCTTCATCAATTTCTTCATTCTCATTATGACTAGGGATGTGTGAGGATTTCTTACCGTGGATTGAAGATTTGAAGTTTGTTTCATTCTTTGGTTCAGTCTTCAATCTTGATATCTCAAATGCAGAGATTCTGTTGTTTAGATTCTCTCTCTTGAAGTTTTGTGAGAATGGCATAGTTTCTTCTAGAATATTGATCTTGTTTTTATAGTCTCATGTCAAATTAGTTAGCAACTTATACATTATATCTTCTTCTTATATTTCACCACCATTGTTCCTGATTCTGGATACTGCTTCATTTATCCTTTGATTGTAAGCTCTAATGTTCTCTTTAGGAAACATCTCAAGGTTGTTGTATTTCTTCTTCCATGTCTTCCTGCATGCATTCTTTGCTTGAACATCTCCTTCAAACATGTCTTCTAAATACTTCCATATGGTATATGCTTTATCAATCTTCTTGATTTCTGAAAATTCACTCTCAGATAAGGTGTTTATTAGGGATTCTTTGGTAATAGAATTATTGGTAAATGTTTCCTTTTGTCTATTAGTAGCATCATCCTTTGCAAGGTCTTTTAAAGATGGAATATCAACTTCTTATGTAGCAATCTCAAAGATCTCAAAGCCAACTCATTGTAGACATGTTATCATTTTGTTCTTCCAATCCAGATAGTTCTCTCCATTGAACTTAGGACTCTCTTTTCTAAAGTATGCCATCTGATCTACCTTAAGTTGTTAGGCTTTCTCTCCAAGTTACTTGGCTCTGATACCAATTGTTAGAATACTTTAGGGATAACTGAGAGGGGGGGTGAATCAGTTATCAACAACTTTATCTTTTTCTTATACTTATTAATCCAAATTGATACAAAGTAAGTGCACATTCAGATAACACATTACACAACACACAATTTGATTACGGGGAAACCAAATGGTAAAAACCCCGGTGGGAATTAGCACCCTTAAAGAACTATACTATTTATAGTAATCCCTGTTAAATGATCTTTCAACCCTGTTAGGAGTTTTTCATTACAATGTAGTAGTATAGTGACCTAGTTAAGGGTTTGACCCTGTCAGGAGTCTTTTACAATAACCCTATTAGGGGTGGTGGATTCACTGTCCAAGTGGTGAAGGCTACAACCTTTTGGTTATTTTATACACACTGTATCAACAAGGTGAACTGTTGTTTGTGAAACTTCTTGTCTGATCAGTTCCTTTTGTGCACCGATGCTTTAACCTCTTGTAAAGCACTACAACAATCTTATCTATATTTTGAAATCTTAAACTTCAATATCTATATTATCAACATATGATAAATATAGCTCTGTTGCTTTCACACTCTGCTCTACTTTTCTTATCTTTGGCTTTCGCAACTCTACTTATCACAAATGACCTTCTATAAGTACATACACCAAGTATGAGATCATGGGACCTATTAGACAACTCTTCATAACATCCTTGTTAGCTCTTCTAAGCATGCAAGCATAATTACAACCGCTCAAGTACTAACTGAATAGATGCGTCACTTCACTAAGTTGGCTTCATCAATTTAACCATAACTTTGCAATCTTCTTGAAATACATTTGGCACCTTTAGATTAATATCAACAACTCATAACTCATCATGAATATACACACGCATTTCCTAAAGATAGGTGCAACTCAATAAACATGTTACATACATCGGCCTTAAACCGTTATTCCTCTAGAACTATAACCGTCAATAACAGAATTACATATCTTTACTGAAACATCATATATGGGTCTGCGTGTATGAATATAACATAATAAACATGTCAAAAACATGTATCTATCCACACAAGTCTTCATGTCATCATATGGAGAAGTACATATAGAAGTACTGTTGTGTATTATATGTTTTCATCAATGACAAACATACAATCAATCAACTGTTTAGAATTAAATCTCCAACAACTTATTGTGATTTTACCCAATAATAGGATAATATAGCTACCATTATCCAATATATTGAAATAAACACAATGATTAGAATGAAATCAATTGTAATCTTGGTCATCCATAAAATTTTCAAATTCCAAATACCATTTGTGGGATGATTGTTTCAGCCCATACAAGCTCTTCTACAACTTCCACACTAATTCTTCCTTACCTTTTGTAATGTATAGAATTTGGATTGGTTGATGTTAGAGATCTCCTAAGTAAGGTTTGCATAATGAGAAAAGAGATCCTAAGTCCAAATTCAATATTTTACACTTAACTATATTGATCAAAAGGATGGAAAAGAGCATGTAAAGAATAGGGGGATAAGATGCCTACCTCATAACATAGCAGATTTGGAAAAATTCATTTTTTGAGTTTTGTAGACTGTTTCTAGAAATGCTAACAATTGATCTCAGACCGAAACACAAAGACAAACAAAACCCAAAAATATTTTCCCAATCTGATGTCATCTTATGAAAAATGTCCACCCTATACCACAAATGTCAACCCTGTCCTGCACAGATCTGAAAGTGTCCCTGTTCACTCCGTCCAAAAGAAAACTGAAAAGGGTATCCAGATCTAGTCTCGGATCTCCTATCTTGCACCTGCAAATATCTAAAAAAGGGGTTTTAGGGTGGCTATATAGGGTTTTTCCTTAGTCAAACCCCCATTTTGGTGGTTTCCACCTCCACGAATAGCTGAATATAGAATGTATAATGTGTATGTATTGCTCTTTTGAAAAGAGTCTTTAAGCATGCAATATCCAGATCTAATCTTCTAGATTAACAATCCTAACATAACATGGAAATGAGAAAGAAATGCATAGATTTGAATATGAAAAAGAAATCATACCAATCCCCCAAGGCTAAAGTATTCCTATCAACTCACAATCCGTAATTGCTACCCCATGATAATGTCCTTTGAATGCTTGAATGTTGAAAATAGTAGATCTAAAGAGAATGCCTTCTTTCTTCACTGAAGATCCACCATAGCTTGTCCTTGAAAATTTATTGATTGAATATGATGATATGTCTTCTTAGCTTGTCCTTCTATATCATCCTCTTTCTTGTTTGCATCATCATTTCATCATGTTATCTTCTGATTTCATTTTCATCTCATTCTCGAAAGAAGGCAAAAGAGAGTGTTTATATAGAGATCTCAATATAGGTCTCCTAGGGAAATGCAAGGGATCCAAATCCAAATCTCATCTCAAATCATGGTCCCATTATAATTTCTAACTAAGGAGGAAAATTAATAATTCAAATATTGGAGAAAGAACTTCCGCATCTGAACCCAGGGACCTATTTTAAGTTCTGGACCCCGATAAGCTCCAGATGTGAAAGCGGGGACCCATACCTGGCAGAGGATAGGGTCAACCTGGGCCCTATCCTAGGATAGGATCAACCTCAGCCCTGACCTAGGTCAGGATCAACCTTGGCCCTGACCTAGGTCAAGGTTGACCTTGACCCTGTCCTGAGGTTTCAGGAAGGTCTCCAGAATGTTGCAGAGAGGCTCCCAGGTCAGCCGGGGACCTATGAAGGTGGGGGAATGAACCAGAATGTTAAGAAGGACTAGAGGCATAGATAAAGAGTAGGATGAGGCCCAAGAGGACCAATACATAGGTCCTACCTAGAGAAAAGATCCATGGAGAGGGAAATCTAGGAGGATCCACAAGATCCTAACCCTAATTTCACCTAATCAAACACATGCAAATCTAATATGAAAACAAACTAAATGAGGGTGCTAAACTCATCCTAGTGGAAGTGATTCCATTTTAAGATGATAAATTTATCCCCCACTTTATCTTAGCTATGATACTACATGAATATGCAAGCTAAAGTAATAAAACATCATAAAGTATAAAAAGGATATAGCCAAGTCCTTAGTGAGAAAATCCTGCAAGAAACCATTAGTATCCGCAACCTGCAGCACACGAGGTTAATGAAAATCCAAAGAGCACCTAAGTCTTACAATGATTATCTTGAGAAGTATATAGAGCCCCTTATGCCCCCCCTAATTCGGCTTACTAATTCATGGAAGGTGAAACAGGGTGATAAGGTGAGTTCTATATACTGAGTATGAAATTTGTTGAAAAATCCTTTCCTAAACTAGTTATAAGTTTCCTAAACCTTCCTAAACTGATTCAAGAGGTTAGGTATTTGAATCATTATTCTGACACCTCTAACATAACTTAAAATGGAGTTACTGAACTCAAGTTATGATGAAAAGAGTAGATGTCTATCTAAATGCATATAAAGGGAAAATTTGAATTTAACCTTCCCAACTTGAAATGAAACCCTAGAAAAACCCTAATTTACTACCTATAAATAAGAAAAAGAGATACTTACCCCCTCATTCTTACCATTTACAAAGTTGGAGCATGGAGATAGGATTCCAAAGAGAGTAATTTTGAGCAAGCCGCAAGGAGGTCCTGAGAGAGTGTCTAGCTGGCAGAAAACCATTGCCCGAGGTAAGTTCCTATTTTTAGTATCTGTGATTGAAATTTTGATGTTTTTATAGGGAAGGTTGACCCTAACCCAATAAGGTCAACCCTGACCCAGTAAGGTCAACCCTGACCCTTTAAGGTCAACCTTGTATGGGAAGGTTCTGTCCTTGTTGGGGAGCAGGTCGACCTTGACCCACTAAGGTCGACCCTGACCCCTAAAAGTTGACCATGACCCTTAAAGGTTGACCCTAACCTATTAAGGTTGAACCTATCCAAGTTAGGTGGGTTTTGAAGTTTTTTTATTCAGAAGTACTGATATGCCTTATGTTTGTGCTTGCAGGATCCAGTCTGTCTTTGAGAGCATCCCTTTGGAGGGCTACTTTTGTCTGTCAGAGGGAGTGTCTCCAAGCTATAGCCAGAGGAGATTCAATTGTTGAGAGATGTGGGATTGTACTGGGTAGGAGACCTACCATAGCTAAGGTTCCATCAATCTATGATATTGGCCATGATAGAGAGATGGGATGAGGATACATGTTCCTTCCATCTTTCGTCAGGAGAGATCACAGTCATGTTGGAGGATGTTTATAGGATCCTATGTCTTCCGATCCAAGGTGAGCCTGTCAGACCGAGAGTACCACAGGGTCCTCTTGAGATTTTTGTAGATATAGAGTATTGTTTGAGATGATTACCACAGATGCGGACTCGATCAGATCATATTTCTCTAGCATCATTCTAGCGGGTCTGACACCTCTGGTACAGAGAGTGATGCTCTATATTCTTGCCTTCATTGTAGTGCCCAACACAAAGGGTATAGTATTTTCAGTACCATTTACTCATCTTGTATGTAGGATGGAGAGTGACAGGGTCACTATCTCATGGGGCCGTAGCATGTTGGCTCTCTTTATCATTAGCTGAGTTAGTTGGTGAGATATCGGTGGGAGAGTCTTATGGTGTGCACCTTTCTATAGGTTTGGATGTTTGAGCACTATGCATGTACATGACCATAGGGTACTCCTATGGTGATAGATGCGAGTGCACCAAGAGCCTATGCATATCCACTAGCTGATGTTTGGAAGCACAGAGATATCCTCTTTTGGAGGGTATGCCTTGACTGGATACAAGGTATAGATTTCATTTGGAGACCGTATTGTCAGATGGTAGAGTTGCCAGATACCTTACTATAGTTGAGACACTCACAGCAGTGCAAGCTACTAGAAGGTCCTACTCAACATGTCATGATGCCTTACTACTATGATAGGGTGATGAGGCGGTTTGGTTTGATACAGGGAGTCCCTCAGGCAGTACCCTGGTACACATATCAGGTGAGATACTATCAGAGACCTAGAACCATATGTCAAATGACAGTAGCTGATATTGTGGATAGTGAGACTGACAAGGCTGAGGATATAGAGGTAGTGCCTAAGCTATCCTATGTAGGTGTGAGTAGAGAGTATATCAGATACTGGATTTTATAGAGTACCCATCCTATCTTTCTTGATGACTACCCCACAGGTGATCCAGGTCCTTCAGAGAGGAACCATCAAGGAGATGATATGCCAGCAAGAGAGGATGAGGATCTGATAGATGAGGAGGAGCCTCCCATCGAGGGAGATCATATGGAGGAGGAGAGAGTAGAGGAGAGAGTAGCAGAGATGCCCCTAGGTCATAGTATAGACACCGGTGATCATCCAGTCTATGTTACTCCTTTGAGATCACAGCGACCTCCCCGAGCACATACAAAGACACCACCACCGAGGCCTAGATAGAGTGAGCAAGGGGAGAGTAGTCACTCCATGCCCCCACCATCTAGACCTTTTATTGATGTCCAGGCTAGAGATCAAGGTATGATATAGATTGTAGAATGTCTTTGAATAATGATTTTTTTTAGAAGAAGAAATTAAGTAAGCTTTATATTTGAATTTTTTAGGAAGTGTAGCGGAGTGGAGGAGTTTTGTATCTGAGGTTCTAAAGGATACATGTATATCCTACCACTTTCCAGCTAGTGAGAGAGAATCCTATGAAGGACAAAGGGATCCTGGAAGACATGCAGATATCTTCTTGAGTGTGTGGCGAGAGCTGAGATTATGCAAGGAAAGAGAAGAGAGATTGATGGCTGACTTAGAGAGAGCCCAGGAGTGGATCCAAGAGATGATCATATCAAGGAGTCACACATAGACTACCATTCCAAGATCCTTAACCTCATATCACAGATCTGAGAGAGTTGGAAGCCACCGTCCTTCAGAGCATAGGGATAGAGATTGATAGATATGGCCTTTGTGCCACATATGTACCAAACTTGGAAAAGTTTATTTATAAAGAAAACTTTTTTTTTGGAACAATTAGTTCTATGATTGATTATCTTTACTTTCATCAATGCACAAAACTTAATAAAAGAAAGAGGAAAGGAAAATATGTATGAATTCATTCTAATTTACATAACTTATAAAATAATTATTCTACAAGAACACTTACACACATAAAGAAAGAAATAATGTTTTAAGGATAATAATGTTTGAGATGCATGATATTAATAGGTTCCCTAAGATGAACGCCATTCATATCAGCAGTTTTATAGGAACCTCAAGTAAAATCCTCAATTACCACAAAGGGTCCAAGCCAATTTGGACTAAATTTTCCATTTTCACCAGGTAAAGCATTCATATTTCTTTGGTTCTCATATAAGACTAAATCACCTACAGAAAATGACCGTTTAATCACCTTGTGATTATATTATTTTTGGAGTGATTTATGATAGGCCTTAATGTGTTCCAAAGCATTTATTCATTGTTCATCTAACATTTCTAATTCTTGTAATCATTGTTCCCAAAAATTATCTTTGTCAATGATCCCATGAAATGAAACATGCAGGGAAGGTATTTCTAATTCCAAAGGTATGATAGCATCAGTCCCATAAACAAGATTATAAGGTGAACTGCCAGTGGCTGTACGAACACTAGTCCGATAAGCCCACAAGGCATAAGTAAGTTGTGTATGCCAATCTTTCGCATGTCTGTTAACTATTTTCTTTAATATTTGTTCAATAACCTTATTCGATGCTTCAGCTTGACTGTTAGATTGAGGATAATAAGGAGTAGAAAATCTATGTTGTATACAATATTTCTCCATGAATTTTGTGACTTCTTTGTTCTTAAAAGATGTACCATTATTTGAAACTATCATTGAAGGAATACCGAATCGCGCTATAATATGGTTAAGGATGAAATCACAAATAACATCTGCAATAGTAGAATGAAGAGGAATAGCTTCTACCCATTTAGTAAAGTAATATGTAGCCGTGAGAATGTACGCATGTCCTTGAGAAGAAGCTGGGGAGATTTTTTCAATAAGGTCAAAACCCCAAATGCTAAAAGGCCATGGAGCAACCTGATTACGAAGCTCACAAGTAGGAGCATGAATTAAATTACCATGTTGTTGACACTGAGGACACTTTTTGACAAATGTGAAGGAATATTGTTCCATTGTTTGCCAGTAATATCCCATTCTGAGGAGTTTATTAACTAAAGAATTCCCACCAAAATGTCCCCCACAAGAACCAGAGTGAGCTTTTGCTAAAGCTACAGGTACTTTGGTTTTTTTAAGACATCTTAATAGTAAACCGTTGTAAGAACATTTGTAAAGTGTTTCCCCTAAAATGATATAGTGGGCTGCGAGCTTTCTAATACGATTACGTGTGTTCCTTGTTGTCGATTCTGGAAAAGTATTATCTTTTAGAAAATGAAAGATATGTGAATACCATTCATCTAAATGCAAACTACAATAATTAATAGTAACCTTATCAGAAGTTGCAGGGAGTTTAAGGGTGTGTATATTAAATTGAAAATCTTCATCATTATTTTCAAGACAAACCAAAGAAGTCGTGCTTGCCATGGCATCTCCATGTCGATTATCCTTCCTAGGTAAAGTTTGAATTGTGTATGAAGAGAATTGTGAAAGAATATCCAGAGCCAATGCTCGATATTGTGCCATCTTATCATTCTTAGTTTGATAACCTCCTTTGATTTTTTTTACAATCAATTGCGAATCCCCATAAATTTCTAAGTTTTGAATGTGAAGGGATGAAGCTACCCGTAGACCAGCTATAAGAGCTTCATACTCTACAATGTTGTTGGTACAAGGAAAAGTTAATTTATATGACAAAGGGATTAGTTTCTTTGTAGGAGGGATCAAGATGATGCCCATCCCAGAACCTGTCTTACACCTAGAGCCATAAAAATATAATTCCCAAGTATCATCTTGTTTGATTGCAAATATATTCTCATCAGGGAATTCCACTGAGGTAATAGTTGTATTAGCATGAGGAGAAGGAGCTACAGCTAAATAATTAGTTAAATCTTGTCCTTCGATTGACTTTTGAAGGATGAAATTGAGATCAAATTCTATGAGCAACATCACCCATTTTGCTAATCATTCAGAGAGATCATTTTTTGAGAAAAGGTGTTTTAAAGGACCAAATTTAACAATCACATTGACTTCAACATTGAGTAAGTAACGCCAGAGATTTTGACAAGCATAAACTAGAGCCAAGCATTGTCATTCTCGTTGAGTATATTGTGTTTTGTAATCCAACAAAGTCTGACTAATATAGTATACCGGTCTTTCCTTTCCATCACTATCATGTTGAGCTAACAATGCACTCACAGCATTGGAAGTGGCAGAAGTATATAAATAAAAGGGTTTATTGAACTGAGCAGGTTGTAGAATGGGAGGATTAGCAAGATATTCTTTAAATTTCTCAAAAGATCTTTTGCATTCCTGATTCCAAGAAAAAGTAGTGTCCTTTCTAAGTAAAGAAGTAAAAGGAACAGTCCTATTGGCTAGGTTAGAAACAAAGCGATGAATAGATTGTATTTTACCTTGTAAACTATGCAATTGAGAAATATTCTTAGGAGGAGGCATGTTAATAATAGCATCGATCTTTTCAGTATCAACTTCTATGCCTCGCTTAGAGATAATTAATCCTAGTAATTTTCCAGAATCAACTCCAAAAGCACGTTTCTTAGGATTTAATCTCATGTTGTAACTCCTAATTCTTTCAAATATTTGTCTTAAAATGAACACATGATCTTCTCTTTGTATGGATTTTGCCAAGATATCATCCACATAATCTTCCAAAATCTTATGAATGTAATCATGAAAAATCAAAGTCATGGCATGTTTATAAGTAGCTCCCACATTTCTTAATCCAAAAGGCATCATAACCCAACAAAATGTCCCCCAAGGTGTAATAAATATAGTTTTAAGTTGATCCTCAACTGGAATAAAGATTTGATTATAACCTGAAAATCCATCCATAAAAGATAATAGTGCATGACCTGCTGTGGAATCCACAATCATGTCAATATTAGGTAGTGGAAAATCTTCTTTTAAGGATGCTTTGTTTAAGTCTTGGAAGTCAGTGCACATTCTTATTTTATTTTCTCCTTTAGAAATAGCCACAATATTGGAAATCCAGTCAGAATAATCAAAAGAGCGGATGAAACCGGCACCTAGTAATTTTTCAATCTCAGATTTTACCAATAAAGCGATGCCAGGATTCATCTTACGAATCTTTTGTTTAACAGGTTTAGCATTGGGTTTAAGGAAAATATTATGAGTGACAATATTGG
The DNA here is from genome assembly GCA_018584345.1 of Thuja plicata. NCBI lineage: Eukaryota > Viridiplantae > Streptophyta > Pinopsida > Cupressales > Cupressaceae > Thuja > Thuja plicata. The sequence continues at coordinate 713,468 of MU226634.1, read as the reverse complement.
GGTCTATACTAGGCATGTTTGAATATGTCCAAGCAAAGATATCCTTATATTCAAGCAAGAGAGAAACCAATTGATCATGTTCATCTTGATTCAAACACTTTCCAATTTTGATTGTTTTTTCAACATCATTCTCATCCACTTGAACATCAATGGTCTCAGTTATTAATAGATTACTTTGTATGGGAGAATCTATTAGCAAAGGGAAAATATCTGATTCCTCATGTTCTCCAAAAGAGGCTTCATTGTTTAGGCAATACAGTTTCCTTCTTTTATGATGAAATGTAGGTAGATCTTGATAAGCTCCTAAAAAATCAGCGAGGGCTTCATCCTCAGGAAAGATATCCAACCTAGGTTTTTGGTCCATGTCTAGGAGAAGTGGATTAACTAATTTCAAATTTCCACCACAAATATGATTAACATTAAGAGGAAAAGCCGAGGGTTGCCTATAAGGATTGAATCCTAACCCATAAGTATAATCGTAACTATCATTATCCAGGGGTACTTGTACACCTTGTTCATACTTACCACAACCTTTTCCATTAAATCCTGATTTCTTGAGTAAGTGATAACTAGAACCATACCTATCAGCCATATTGGATTGAGTTAAAGGAGTGGCATATGTCACAATGTCATAACAATCTGGTTTTATTGTCTCAATTGTTTCATCGCGAGAAGCAGCAACAAAGTTACTTTTTAACTCCTTAGAAAGTGAAGAAGAAATAAAGACTTGTCTCTCAAACTCAGTTTGTTCTTTCATAAATTCCAAATCAAATACCTTATATTCTCCAATAAAATTAGGATTAAAATCCAATGTTCCCCAGTCATCTTCTATCAGGGAAGAGGATGGAATCTCATCTTGTTTAACCTCGGGGGGTTGTTCAAGTTGTTTTATTGGTTGAATAGGCTCAAGAACCTTAACATATTCTGCATTCAGGCAAGGTTTTGGCGCATCATCCGCATGTAGTGTATACATTAAATTATTATAAATGAACCTAACCTTGCGATGAAGAGTAGAAGGAACCGCATGCATAGTATGTCACCAAGGTCTTCCTAACAGAAGATTATAGTTGAGTGGTCTAGGCATAATATGGATAGGAGTATAAAGAAGCACATGACCAACTTTAATAGGTAATGTGATAATACCCAAATTTTTCTTTGCAATATTGTTGAATCCATGGATAGGGCTATTATCTGGTTCAATAGTTGTAAGATCGGCTTTAATTGCCTTAAGCATATCCATGCTACAAACATTAAGCCCACATACATTATCAATCAATGTTCTATGAATGATATTCTGGTTAATACAAACAGCAACCATAAGAGCATCATATTGATTTTGCACCTCAACAGTAGGTAAATCATCATCAAAAAACACAATAGGAGGTACAGAAGGCATAGTATGCATGCACTCCAGAAATGAATTAATGTTCTCTTGATTAGGAGGAGTAGGGAGAGTAGATAAAGCTTTTTGCAGTGCCTCATGATATGTAGGAGAATTTTGAAGTAATTCCCATAAAGATATCTTAGCCGGAGTAGTGCGTAACTATTCCACTAAGTCATATTCCTTAAAGGAAGAAGGTAACCTAGGTGCTTGAGGAAGCATAGGTTCAGAAGGAGGTAAAGTTACAGGGACAGTAGGTTGAGGATTATTTCATGTGCGATAAGCATGCGAAATAGAATTTGTGTTATCAAAGAAATCTAAAGGATCTCTAGGTTTACCCTTAATAGTCATTCGAGGACATCCTTTTACTGTCATCAAAGGTTTAGGAAATATCATTTTTTAGGTGCCTCAATGTTGCAAATAGAGGAATATGAAGGTAACCATGCATACATTTTATGGTAAAGGTCAATTATAGAAGTTGTGGAGGAGGCTGAAATAGGAATAGGATCCATGGGGATCTCATTCGAACTACTGGCATTCTCACTTCCATGTACCTCATTAAGGGATCTATCATTTTTCACAACAAAATCTTCATCAAAGTATTCAAAACAGAAATCAGATATGTTAAACACAAGGAAATACTACAAGCATGAAAAATGTAAATGTTTTTGTATTTTTAAAGTGATTTTGTAATTTTTATATATTATATATATATATATATATATATATATTAAATATACATGCAATAAAAAGAAATCTATTTCTATGTTCATGCAAGATCTAATATGAAATGTAAATCTAACACCAAAGAAAAGAAAGAGTTGTCTATCGTAGGTTCACCAAAATGTAATGTATAGAATTCAGATTAGTTGATGTTAGAGCTCTCCTAAGTAAGGTTTGCATAATGTGAAAAGAGATCCTAATTCCAAATTCAATATTTTACACTTAACTATATTGATCAAAAGGATGGAAAAGAGCATGTAAAGAATAGGGGGATAAGATGCCTACCTCATAACATAGAAGATCTTGAAAAACTCATTTTCTAAGTTCTGTTGACTGTTTCCGGAAATGCTGATAGTTGATCTTGGACCAAAACACAAAGACAAACAAAACCCAAAAACAATTTCCTGATCCAATGTCATCTTATGAGAAAGGTTTACCCTATACCACAAATTCCAACCTTGTCCTACATAGATCCAAAAGTGTCCTTGTTTTCTCTGTCTGAATCTGGTCTCGGATCTCCTGTCTTGCACCTGCAAATATCTAAAAAAGAGGTTTTGGGGTGGCTAGATATGGTTTTACCTTAGTCAAACCCCCATTTTGGTGGTTTCCACCTCCATGAATAGCTGAATATAGAATGTATAATGTGTGTGTATTGCTCTTTTGTAAAGAGTCTTTAAGCATGCAATATCAAGATCTAATCTTCTAGATTAACAATCCTAACATAACATCAAAATTAGAAAGCAATGCATAGATTTGAATATGAAAAAGAAATCATAACAAGCCCCCAAGGCTAAATTATTCCTATCAACTCACAATCCATAATTGCTACCCCATGATAATGTCCTTTGAATGCTTGAATGTTGAAAATAGTAGATCTAAAGAGAATGCCTTCTTGCTTCAATGA
>MU226634.1:685867-710351 GCA_018584345.1 Thuja plicata | reverse complement strand
AGTGTTTATATAGAGATCTCAATATAGGTCTCCTAGGGAAATGCAAGGGATCCAAATCCAAATCTCATCTCGAATCATGGTCCCATTATAATTTCCAACTAAGGAGGAAACATAATAATTCAAATATTAGAGAAAGCACTTCTGCATCTGAACCCGGGGACCTATTTTAAGTTTCAAACCCCGATAAGCTTCAGATGTGAAAGCGGGGACCCATACCTAGCAGAGGACAGGGTCGACCTCAGCCCTATCCTAAGACAGGGTCAACATTGGCCTTGACCTAGGTTAGGGTTGACCTCAGCCCTAACCTAGGTAAGGGTTGACCTTGACCGTGTCCTGAGGTTTCAGGCAGGTCTCTAGAATGTTGCAAAGAGGCTCCCAGGTCAGCCGGGGACCTACGAAGGTTGGGGAATGAAATAGAATTTTAAGAAGGCCTAGAGGCCTAGAGAGAGAGTAGGATGAGGCCCAAGAGGACCAATACATAGGTCCTACCTAGAGAAAAGATCCATGGAGAGGGAAATCTAGGAGGATCCACAAGATCCTAACCCTAATTTTACCTAATCAAACACATATGCAAATCTAATATGAAAACAAACTAAATGAGGGTGCTAAACTCATCCAAGTGGAAGTGCTTCCATTTTAAGATGATACACCTTTGACCTCATATCCTTTTGGTTTCTACCTATAAATTTCTTCCTCCAAATCTCGATGGAGAAAATCTATCTTGACATCAAATTACTCCATATGAAAATCTTATGTGGATACAAGACATAGAATACTTCAAATAGAAGTCATTTTAACAATAGGATAAAATATCTCATCAAAATCACTACCTTTTTTCTGTGCAAAAATTTTGACCACAATTCTAGCCTTGTATATTTTCTTGCCACCATGTTCTTCCTTTAACCTAGAATCCATTTATTAGGAAATGCTCTTTTACCTTTTAGGAAATTCAACTAACTCCCAAGTTTGATTTTATTTTATCATGAAATATATCTCTTCTTTCATTCCTTTCTCCCACTTTTTCTTCATTTCAACCTGGATTACTTCTACATAAATTTATCATTCACCAAAATTAGTGAATAATACATAATATAATGAAGGATAATATCGTACAGGTGGTCTACTTATCGTGGAAGATGTGGTTAATATATTTTGAGGAGCCTGTGGTAGTTTTGGGTGTTAAATATTTTCAGGCATTGTAGGTGCTATATTTATTGGATTTCATCATCCACCATGCATTTTTTGTGTTATTATTCTTTCTTCTTTCCATGTATCTGATCCATATACATGACCTTTTCATTGAATATGACATCTCTACTCCTAATAATGTTGTAATTTTTAGAATCCCATAAATGATAACTAAAATAATCAATGTCATACCCAATAAAAGTATACTTCTTGAATTTATCCTAAGCTTTGATTGATTTTCTATATCAATAAGGACATATTGGGTTGGATTATATCATTTTTTGGTACTAATCATAATTTTGATATTCATGTTTTGTCACTGATGTCAACATATATATTTGTGGAGAGGACAGACTAGTTACTTGACTGGAAGAAGTGCAAAGACACTGTACAGATGATTCAGAATGATCAAAGTTGGATATATGTAGAAGGATGTGTGTTGACCTTATTCCTAAGGTCTCTTGGCTTTATGTTTCATATTGTGGATCTTATAGTTGATTTTGTGAAGACTGGTTTCTGAACTATAACTGCAATACTGGATAGAGAAGGTCTCTATGTTTTTGGTATATCTTTCTGGTGAAGATAGTTCAAATGAAGTGAGCTTACTGGTGGAAAACTAACATATGTTGGAATAATGGGATGATTTCCATTGTCGTATGATTACTGGTGATGTTAGGTGTGGCGTATATTCAGAAGAAGACTTATTTATTGGCCGACTTCAGACATGTAGTGTGTAAAATGAATTGTGAGCATGGATTATGGATCTAGAAGTATATACGATGGATTGTATTTGATGTTTACTTGTTTTAGGTATCGTGTGTATTTTAGAAAGGGGTTATATATTTATTTGTATACTAGAAATCGTTAATTGGCTGACCTAATCAATTGTTTGTGTTTTAGGAAAGCTTAATTGGATGACCTAAATAATTATTGTAAGAGGGTATATATGAGAGATATTTATTTTGGAAATATGTGGTAGAGATTAAAAGGGAAGATAATTGTGGAAGTTGTGAAGGCTTGCTGACTATTAGATGTAGAGAAGAGTTGATTATTATACTTCATTAGAACTTACCAAGAAAAGATAGTAGCTATCAGACAGTTCAATGAATTTAATATTTTCTATATACACTTCTTTGAATTGTGAATCCTTGAGGGTGGTCTTAACCTTCCTTGGGTAGTATGCCTAGGCAATGAGCCTACTACTTTTCTTGACTCCTAACAGGGTTTGTCACCTAGTAGGGACTGTGTAATGTAATGTTTTAATAAGCACCTAACAAGGCTAAAATTTTAACAGGGATACTATACTCTCAATACATTATTTGTGGTTGTTAATTCCCACTGAGGTTTTACCTTTACAATGTTTCCTCAACAACAATTATTGTGTTATTGATGCAGAGGGTTTGACTATCTAGTGCCTTTCCTTTCCTCTAGGTACTTATTTGACCAAACCAACCATCCAATGGTTGATCTTAGTTGTATTTTCCACCAATTAGGATCTCCTAGACCCTCTCCACCAATTCCTCCTCCAAGGTATAGTTGGTTCTTAAAGACTCAAATATTTCTAAGCTCAACTAGTCCAACTAGTTAACCAAAAGCTTAGTTTCCTTCTCTACAACTCCACCTAGATTGCCAATCCTCTACCTAGGATCTTCCCACACACTCAATGAGACTTCCCATACACTTATTGACCCTTTCTTGTTCATTCTACATCCATCCCAACACTCCAAGATGCTCCACCAATCCAATTGCTCTTTAACTCACTAGGAGGGCTAATTGCTCATCTCCTTGTAGGTTTATTTTCACCAATTTTTGCCTATTGTTTCCAAAATCCCCAAATGACCCCACAAAAAAACTTTAAAATATTAAATAAATTATTCAACCCCATAAAAATCCAAAACCCTAACCTCTTATGGCACCCAAAACCCTAATTTCTTGTAGGCCCTAGATTATAGCCTATTAATTAGGCCTCTGGACCATTGATCATGAACAATTAGAAATATTGTCTCCAATCTATGATTCACCTCAAACCACCATTTAATAATTTTAGGATACTTTCTATTGTATCTAGAAAGTGCACTAAGTCTTCCCCAAAAGGTCTTGGGTGCTCAAACAAATTTGATCTTCTCCATGTCCTAGCTCACCTGGTCTCACTAGTCAGCCATAAGGCTTAATTTTTGGCCTATGAAATCCAAAGAGACAACCAAAAATAAACCTATGAACCTATCTATATACCAAAACCCTAATTTCCCCATGGTTTAAGACACATCCACTAGAGGAAAACTAGGTTAGAGCCATTTCTAACAAGGTAACACTGTTTATGTCTCTGTCAGACTAGTGACCTTCAAAAATGTACAACTTAACTTCTAATGAGCTTAAAAATAAACTACCTATTGCATATGAAAGATGAAAGTAAACACTATACTAACATGGAGCCCTATCACCTATGCCAATCCATACAGGGCCGGACAGAAGCAAAGACATAGTGCAGATTACACAAAAGAGGATACAGTCATCCCTACAAAGGTGTCAAAAATAAGTGTCTCAATCCAAAATCTCATTCACCTTGTCCAAAAATATATTCCATGCTCATACACTAAGCATGGGTACCTACAAATCAGTTTAAATACATTTTTTCATTTCCTGCAAAAGTTGCTTGAGCAACTTTCAAAGTTGGTAGCAACTTTTGGCATTTTGAAGCATTTTGACTTTCTATGTCAACTCGATGATTGATGTTGACTCCTAGGTCCCTAAATAGGATATGTAGGGTCCTAAAAAACACCTCCAACCCATGTTGCACTAAAATGGAAAATTTTCCACAATTTGAACTCAAAAGACCCAAAACCCCCAATGAGCACTAAAGCCCTTACAAAGATGAAGTTAGAATAACATTGCTTCCAACCTTTTGGAACTTATTCTACCACTCACACAAAATCCTAATTCAACCCTAAACAACACCAAAAAATCAAATAGGGAGGTGCCCTACAAAATAATCCCCTGGACAAAATAACTCAAGTCCCTTGAGTTAGGAGGTCTTCAAGATTGATCCCATGTTTCAGAATCTCTAGCTCTGTCATCCAAGTAGCCTCAGCTTCAGGTAGTCCCTGCCACTTGATGAGATACTCCTTATAGTTTCCCTTCCTTGTCTTCTTTATTAATTTATAATCCAAGACACTTTCCTATTGCAATGGCTTTTGGGTAGGCAAATATTTCACCCAATCATCTTCCCCCAAATTTGTAAGTGTAGACTAACCTATGTCTAGAGATGATCCCTTGTAAGGATATAAGTCACAAACATTGAAAATAGGTGAAGTTCTCATATTTATAGGCATTCTTTCCATATTTATGCAAAATCTTCAGTGGTCCAATCTTCTTCATGAGTAGCTTAGTTGGTTGGCCTTTAGGTAGCCTCTCCTTCCTTATGTAGGCAAGTACTAGATCCCCAACCTTGAATTTCAAGTCCCTCCTAGTCTTATCAGCTTTGGTTTTGTACTTCTCCACTTGTTTTTGTAAAGTCTTATTGATGTGATCATGTAGCTCCTTCATTTTCTCTACAAATTACTCTCCTTGTGCACTCCTCTTGTCCCTCAAAATGAGATCCCTTAGCTCCAAAATCCCTCTAGGATTGACCCCATAAACTATCTCAAAGGGGCTCTTACCTATACTCCTATTAATGGAGTCATTGTATGCAAATTCTTCCTGCCTTATGATATGATCCTAAGATTGTCCATGTTGTTTAGTCAAACACCTCAGCAGATTCCCAAGTGACCTGCTCACCACTTCTATTTTCCCATCTAATTGTGGATGGTAGGCTAAGGAGAAAGACAAATTAGTTCCAAGAATCTTCCAAAGAGTTCTCCAGAAGTGACCCAAAAAATTCTTATCCCTATCACTGACAATATTCAAAGGCAAACCATGAATTCTTACAATATCCCTAAAGAAGAGTCCGGCAATCTGAGAAGCATCATTTGTTTTCTTGCATGGAATGAAGTGTGCCACCTCACTAAAATGTTCTACCACCATAAACACACTGTCATGTCCTCTAGATGTCTTTGGTAACCCCAAACCAAAATCCATACTAAGGCACTCCAAGGGCCTTTGGGGTATAGATAATGGTTGATAAAACCCACTATTGCTGCTTTTTCCTTTTTACCTCTGACAAATATGACATTTCTCTACAAATCTCATCACATATGATTACATCTTAGGCCAGTAGTAATGCCTATGCACCTGCTCCAAAGTTTTCTCCACTCCAAAGTGGCCTCCCAAGGTTCCTTGGTGTTTTTCCTTCACAATGTTTTCCTTCAATGAGCACTAAGGTATACACATAAGATGAACTTGGAACAATAGGCCTTCCTGTAGCACAAACTCACTAAAATCCACCTTGAACCCCTGTTGAAACTTTACACAAGCTTCATAAGCTTCTTTGAAATCTTTGTCTTCCTTGTAGAGGTCTTTCAAATCATCCAATCCTACACTTTGTAGTTGTATCTCCTAGATTGTGAGTACTCTTCTACTAATAGCATCTTCAACCTTGTTTCTAACCCCCTTCTTATGCTTAAAAACAAATGTGTAAGCCTGCAATGATTCGACCCACTTCATATGCCTCTGATTTAGTTTTTCTTGTCCATTTAGGAAACTTAAGGCATGGTTATCAATATAGACCACAAACTCCCTAGGTAATAGATAGTGTCTCCACTTCTTCAAGGATTGTAACATGGCATATAACTCCAAATAATAGGTGGAAAACTTTTGTTTTTCATCATTCAACTTCTCAGAGAAGAATGCCACATGGTGTCCCTCTTGGCTTAGCACTGCTCTGATAGCCAACTTTCTAGAATCACACTCTACCACAAAGAGTTGATTAAAATTAGGAAATTTAAGTGTATTTAGCTCTGAAATCCTCTTTTTCAACATTTCAAACCCCTGGTCTACTGCTACTGTCCATTCAAAATTGCATTTTATTCCACCTTTTATGGTGTTCATAATTGGGGCACATACAAGACTAAAATTTCTTACAAATTTCCTATGGTAGGAGGCCAACCCATGGAAAATCCTAACATCCCCTATGGACCTAGGTGTAGGCAATTCCAAAATGGACCTAACTTTATCAGGGTCCATTTTCATACATCCATTAGCAACCAAAAAACCAAGGTAAACTAGTTCAGTTTTGAGAAACTCACACTTTTCTTGATTTATCATCAAATTCTCTTGATGTAGATTTCTTAATACCATCTCCAAATGCTTCATGTTCTCCTCCTTGGACCTGCTAAATATCAAAATATCATCAAGGTAAACCATTACAAACTTACCAATAAATTTTTCCATCACTTCATTCATGAGCCTCATGAATGTGCTAGGTGCATTACTTAGGCCAAATGGCATTACTAGCCACTCATATAGACCCTCATTGGTCTTAAAATATGTTTTAAACTCATCACCTAGCCTCACCCTTATCTGATGATACCCTGACTTCAAGTCCACCTTATAAAAGTAACAAGATCCTCAAAGATTATCCACCAAGTCTTCTGTCCAAGGCATTGGGAACCTATATCTGATTGTGATCTTGTTTATAGCCCTGGAGTCTGTACACATTCTCCATTTTCCATCCTTCTTAGGTGTAAGTACTATTGGCACAACACATGGGATCAAACTCTTCCTTATTAACCCCTTATCCAATAAATCTTGGATCTTCTTTGCTATCTCTGCATTTTGGCTTGGTGTCATCTTATATGCTACTTTTTTTGGCAAATTTTCTCTAGGAATAAGGTCAATTTGATGACTCACATCCCTCATAGGTGGTAAGGCACTTGGAAAACCATTATCTACTATTTCATAATACTTCTCTAACAAAGCTTGTATCTCTGGTGGCAAACAGATTTTATCCTTAGTTTCCTCCTTTGGTTTTATCACTACTGCACAACAGACTCCTTTCTCCTTATTAATGGCCTTTAAAAACTCTTTCCCACTCAATAAAATCACACTTGTCCCAACATGCTTCTCTTCATTGGGTTCTTGCAATGGATCCATTTGGAATCTCTTTCCTAGTTTGGTGATAACATAATTGTTCTTCTCTCCATCATGTATTGCTTTGAAATCATACTACCATGGATGTCCTAGGAGCAGATGGCATGCATCCATAGGAAGTATATCACACAGGACCTTGTCCTTATATTCCCCAATCTCAAACTCAACCATAGTTTTCTCATCTACCACTATTTGTTGACCCTCGATCAACCATGAAACCTTGTAAGGTGTGGTATGAGGTATCCTTCTCAACTTCAATTTCTCCACCATCTCAGTGGAAACTTTATTCTTAGTGGATCCAGAGTCCACTAGAACCTTGAAAATATTCCCATGAGACCTACAAGTTGTCTTGAATAAGTTCTTTCTTTCAAGTGGCTCTATGGTGCTAGGTACTTTCAATAAGCTTCTCCTTAACATCAAGTTCTCTCCATCTAGTACTGGCCCTGCCTTAGAAATGGGAGAAGTAACACTTTGAGTGTCATCTTCTTGAACTAACTAATTCCTTCTATCCCCCATTGAGGATGAGGAAGCCTTCTCTGGACACCTGGCTATTTTGTGACCCACTTGGTTGCAATTATAACACCTACCATTGAAAACTGAATTAGACCTCCCTTGGGGTTGGAACCTACCTCTTGGTGGTCCTCTACCTATGTATCCTCCCCTTTGGAAATATCCTCTATAGTAGTTTCCTCCACTACTATCCATTAACTATCTATCTTATTATCTATTAGGGCTCTGTCCTCTACCAAAGTTACCCCTGCCTCTCTAAAAACCTCTATTATTACTACCACCTCTTCCTCCTTGATGGAATTCATTTCTTCTTTTGGATTTATCCTCTACTCTCAAGGCCAATTGAAGTCATTTGTGCATACTATATGGTGCCATCATGCTAATCTCATCTTGAAGGCCCTATCTTAACCCTTTTAGGTACCTTACTGCCTTCTCCATTTCATCTTCTTGTCTCCTATCCCTTAGGCTTAGTTTATGGAAATCCTCTATGTATGCACTCATTGTCATCTCCTTCTGTCTTAACTTCTACAACTTTTGATATATTTGGATTTCATAATCAGTGGGCAAGAATTGTGCCCTACACCTGACTTTCATTCTTTCCCTAGAAACAATCTTCTTCTTTCCACTATTCACTATTTCATCTTGCATCATGTTCCACCACACCAATGCAGATCCCTTGAGTCTAGCCTTAGCATAGCTAACTCTCTTCTCCTCTGCTACCTCCTTGCAGTCAAATTTATTATCTATGGCCTCTAGCCAATCCAACAACTCCTCTCCATTCAAATTACCACAGTAGTATGGGATGCATTCCATGCTATCCTTGTTTAAAGGTTTGAAGGAATCTAAGAATACCTTCTTTTTTTTGTCTATATCAGGTTCTTTCCCTTTGTTTGATGACTATTCTATCTGACTTTCATCTCCATCACTTTCATCTCCCCATTCTGTGATCTTCTTCTTGCTCTTTGTCTCGGACACATTAGCCTCCTCCAAGAGGCCTTGAACCAATTATACTATGGAATCCCTACTCATTTCCTTAGGAGTCATGTTGTCAACCTCTTGACTCTCCTCCCCTTCAGACATACACAATATTCAATCTATTCTAGCTCTGATACCACTCTGATGCAGAGGGTTTGATAATCTAGTGCCTTTCCTCTCCTCTAGGTGCTTATTTGACCAAACCAACCACCCAATGGTTTTTCTTTGTTGGATCTTCCACCACTTAGTATCTCCTAGACCCTCTCCACAAACTTCTCCTCCAAGGTATAGTTGGTTCTTGGAAGACTCCAAGATTTCTAAGCTCAACTAGTCCAACTAGTTAACCAAAAGCTTAGTTTCCTTCTCTACAACTCCACCTAGATTGCCAATACTCTACCTAGGATCTTCCCACACACTTAGTGAGGCTCTCCATACACTTTTTGACCCTTCCTTGGTCATTTTTCATCCATCCCAACACTCCAAGATTCTCCACCAATCCAATTGGTCTTTAACTCACTAGGAGGGATAATTGCTCAACTCCTTGTAGGTCTATTTTCACCAATTTTGGCCTATTGCTTCCAAAATCCCCAAATTACACCACAAATAAACTTGAATATCTTCAAGACATCATTCAACCCCATCAGAATCCAAAATCCTAACCTCTGATGGCACCCAAAACCCTACTTTCTTGTAGGCCCTATATTATAGCCTATTAATTAGGCCTCTGGACTAGTGATCATGAACAATTGCAAATCTTGTCTCTAATCTCTGATTCACCTCCAAACATCATTGAATCCTTTTAGGAGACTATCTAGTGCATCTATAAATGCCACTAGGTCTTCCCCAAAAGGTCTTGGGTGCTCAAACAAATTTGATCTTCTCCCTCTCCTGGCTCACCTAGTTTCACCAGTCAACCATAGGGCTTCATCTTTGGCCTATGAAATCCAAAGAGACAACCAAAAAGAAACCTATGAACCTATCTAAAAACCCTAACCCTAATTTCCCCATGGTTTCAGACACATCCACTAGAGGAAAACTAGGTTAGAGCCATTTCTAACAAGGTAACACTGTTTATGTCTCTGTCAAACCAGTGACCTTCAAAAATGTACAACTTAACTTCTACTGAACTTCAAAATAAACTACCTATTACATATGAATGCTGAAATTAAACACTACAGTAACATGGATCCTGATCACCTATGCCAATCCATACAAGACCGTACAGAAGCAAAGACACAATGTATATTACACAAAAGAGGATACAGTCATCCGTACAAAGGTGTCAGAAATAAGTGCCTCAATTATAAATCTCATTCACCTTGTCCAAACATTGATTTCATGCTCATATACCGAGCATGGGTAGTTACAAATCAGTTTAACTACATTTTATCATTTCTTGCAAAAGTTGCTCAAGCAACTTTTTGCATTTTGAAGCATTTTGACATTCTATGTCAACTCGAAGATTGATGTTGACTCCTAGGTCCCTAAATAGGATATGTAGGGTCCTAAAATATACCTCCAACCCATGTTACACTAAAATGGTAACTTTTCCACAATTTGAAGTCAAAAGACCCAAAATCCCTAATGAGCACTAAAGCCCTTACAAACATGAAGTTAGACTAACATTGCTTCCAACCTTTTGGAACTTATTCTACCACTCACACAAAATCCTAATTCAACCCTAAACAACACCAAAACATCAAATAGGGAGGTGCCATGCACTAGTTATGGTGCTGGAATTTACTGTGTTATCACTTGCATTGTAGTTTTGGTTTATAAAGTTTAAAGTTTAAATAATCTATATTACAACTGATTCACCCCCCTCTCAGGTGTCTTGTGGAATTTTATTCCTAAAAATTGGTATCAGAGCTACTGGTCCTTAGAGATAAAGCTTAACATGTTGAGGTGATCCTTAAGATTACTTAATAAAGGAAGGATAGTCTGAAATTCAATCCTAAAAACTTTGACAGTTGGAAGAACAAGATGAGAACACACTTACTATGTTTGGGAGTTGACTATTTGATGATCACAAAGAAGAGTGAAAAGATAGCGACTGAGGATGAATTGGAGAAGGCTACTAAAGATGAAAATAAGCTATTTCCATGTAATATGGTTGCAAGGTAATCCTTGATCAGCACACTTTCTAAAGGTGAATTCATAGAAGTAAAAGATCTAGACTATGCACATGAGATATGGACAAGATTTGAAGCACTGTATATTGGAGACAAGTTTACTAAATAGGAAAAGCTATAGAACTGGAAGGAAAAAATGGAATCAATGAAGATGAGAGAATAAGAGAACATTAGGGAATATGTATAGAGAATAATAGAAGTGGTTACTAACATCAAAAACTATGAAGGAACTTACAGTGAGGAAGAAGTGATTGTGAAGATACTTAGATCTTTGACACCTATCTACAAAACCAAATCACAGGCTATAGAGGAGATTATACCTTTGACACCAAACTTTACTAGAGAGATGTTGATCGGAAAGCTAACTACTTTTGAGGCTGTAGAATTGGGAGATTCTTTACCTATGGTTGATTCAGCATTAAAGGCAACTATGCACAAGAACAAAAAGAACTTATCTACAAATGCAAGCACGAGAAGTAGTGACCTAAGGGAAGAACTTAGAGCCTATGTCGATGAATGGGAAAAGATACAGGAAGAAGAAACAAAGCTAGATGAAGTTGTTGCACTGATTGCTAGAAGAGAAAAGAGAGGTAAGGGAAAAAATGAAGGCAAATTACCTTTGAAATGTTTTTCATGTAACAAGATTGGTTATTTTGTATCTAGATGTCCTACAAGAGTTCTGAAGCACAAACCTAAGTTTCTCAAGTCTAAGTATTCAAAAGAAAAAGAATATTATTATGCTAGTGAAGGTGTATCTGATGATGATGATGATTATAATGAAATTGGATCTATTTCCATTAAGAATGATGAACCTATGCATGAGGAAAAAGCCTTAGTATCCTATGTTGAAAAGAAATTTGAATGTGTTATAGATAGTGGTTGTTCACATCATATGACAAGAGATAAAATAAGTTTGTGAGTTTGAAAAGACATGATGGTGGTGGTGTAAGATTTGGTGACAATACTCCTAAGCTTATCATTGGAATAGGATCTATTTCTCTGGATAGGAAGACTAAAACTAGCAATGTATTACTTGTTGATTGACTTAAGCATAATCTGTTGAGTGTTGGACAATTAGTGGAAAAGGGTTATCAATTGAAATTCATTGATGGGAAATGCTCTATCAGAACTAAATCAGGAGACATCATCGCATCTGGTACTAAATCTAGAGGTGATGTATTTGAATTGAATACATCTGAAGACTCTTGCTTTATTGCAAAGGTTGGTAATAGTTGGTTATGGAATAGAAGATTTTGTCATGTTAAATTTCATAACATTGTAAAGGCGAGTATAAAAAAAGCAGTAAGAGATCTACCTAAAATTGTAAAGCCATCTAACACTATTTGTAGAGAGAGTGTTATGGGGAAGAAAACTAGAAGCACTTTTTAAATCAAAGATTATTCAGAAAAAGATAAGTTAGATCTAGTGCATAGAGATCTGTGTGGTCCTACAAGAACTAGATCATACTATGGTGAAAGGTACTTTACACTTTTTGTTTGATGATTTTTCGAAGATGATGTGGGTTACATATTTGAGAGAGAAGTCTGAAGCATTTTACAAGTTCAAGTTATTTAAATAAAATTTTGAGAATGAATCTGGCTTGAAGATAAAGTGTTTGAGATCAGAGAGAGGTGGTGAGTTTACATCAAAGTTATTTAATTCATATTGTGAAGAGCATGAAATATATAGACATACATCTGCAACTAGGACACCACAACAGAATGAGATTGTAGAGCAAAGAAATAGAACCATATTAGATGTTGCAAGAACTATGCTACTGGAAGGCAATGTATCACATGTTCATTAGAGAGAAGTTGTTGGTACAACTATGTACACCTTGAATAGAATTCAGATCAGAGAAGGTACAGGTAAAACTCCTTATGAATTCTGGTTTGACCATACACCTAATATGAAATATTTTAGAATACTTGGTAGTAAATGTTATATCAAGAGAGACGATGAGATATGAAAGTTTGATGCTACAAGTGATGAAGGAATTTTTATTGGTTATTTTACTAAGAGTAAAGCATATAAATGTTACAATCTGAGATTGAGGAAGTTGATTAAAAGTGCCAATGTGAAGATAGATGAAAATTTTCAGATTTGGGAAAGAATATATGACTGTGGTCATATTACAGAAATGAAAGATGTTACTACTGAACCTAAAGAACCTTTGATTGTTGAAAATGATACTAAAGATGAACTGATTGAGGTTACCGAAACTCCTAAGACACCGAGGTATGTAAAGAAGAGTCATCCTGAAGATCAAATAATTGGTGATGTAAGTAAGGGCATGATGACTAGATGTAAATTTAGAGAATAAATTTGTTTGATTTGTCAAGTTGAACCAAAAACTACTAATGAAGCATGTAGAGATGAATATTGGACTAAAGCTATGGAAGAAGAACTTGAACAGATAAAGAATAATAATACTTGGGAATTGGTTCCAATCCCTAAGAACAAAAATGTGATTGGTACCAAATGGGTTTTCAGAAACAAGATGGATGAGGAAGGAACAGTGGTAAGAAACAAGGATAGACTGGTATGTAAAGTCTATTCGCAACAAGATGGCATAGACTATGAAGACAAATTTTCTCATGTTGCTAGATTGGAATATTTGAGATTATTTATTTCTTATAGTGGACATAAATACTTTAAGTTTTATTATATGGATGTGAAGTCATCATTCTTGAATGGTGATCTGGAAGAAGAAGTTTACATTGAGCAACCTGATGGTTTTCCTTTGACAGATGATGAAAACATGGTCTGTAAAGTAAATAATGCACTGTATAGACTGAAACAAGCACCGAGGGCATGGTATGCAAGGATGGACAAGTACTTACTTAATCTTGGTTTCAAAAATGATAATGAAAATAGTAATTTGTATTTAAGACCTGATGAAGATGGAATCTTAAATATAGAATTTTTTGTTGATGATATCATTTTTGGAGGAAATAACAAGATGAGTAAAAAGTTCTCTGAAGAAATGGAAAATGAATTTGAGATGTTAATGATTGGTGAAATGATTTTTTTTCTTGGTTTACAAATTAATCAAAGTATGAATGGCATTTTTATATCTCAGACCAAGTATCTTAAGGAAATGTTGAAGAAATTTGGAATGGAAGATCGTAAAACCTATTGGAACACCTATGGTAACTGGACACAAACTAACTAGTAATGATGAAAATTAAAGTATTGTTCAGAAAAAGTATAGATCTATGATTGGTGGTCTACAATATCTAACTCATACTAGACTAGATATTACTAATGTAGTTGGCATTGTTTCTAGATATTAGGCATATCCTAAAGAAACACATTTTGCTGGAGCGAAATGAATTTTTAGATATTTGAAAGGTACAATAGAATATGGATTGTGGTATGAAAAATCAGATGATTTTACCCTGTCGGCTTATACTGATGCTGATTAGGTAGGTAATGTGGATGATAGAAAGAGTACAAGTGGTGGTGCATTTTTCCTTGGGAAAAGCTTGGTTTCTTGGTTGATAAAGAAGCAAAACTGTATTGCTCAATCTACTGCTAAGTCAGGATATGGTGTTGCTGCAATAAATTGCACCAAAGTTGTTTGGAGGAAACAAATGTTGAAAGAAATTGGAATATTTTTTGAAGAACCAGTGATTATCCATTATGATAACACTAGAATAGTAAACATTTCAAATAATCCTATAATGCATTCAAAGACAAAACACATTTTGATTAAGTATGATTTCTTGAGGGTGAAAGTAGCAGAAAAAATAATTAAACTGGAATACATTAGCACAAAGGAATAGATAACAGATATACTTACAAAACCTTTGCCAAAAGATGCTTTTGAATATCTCAGAAGCATGTTTGAGGTGATGGCCCCTCCCAGTGGAAATTAATTGATGCAAATATGCATCAGCCCAATAAATTTGAGAGCTACATCATTATTTGGACTTGATGTATTGATCTACTCCTCAAGGGGAGTGGTCACAGGAACACTAGAGCATGTTTGGGTGATTTTGCACCTGATCAAATTGGACATGAAGATTTGAAAAAACTACAACTCATAGAAGACTATAGATGAATTATGACACCCTTTTCCATTGCTGCAAAAGGGGGAAAGAGTCTATGTGAAAATCCCTACTATTTTGGTGAGATTTTTGTTGAGGATATTGAGAAGATTGTATTGAGAGAGAGTACTTTTTGGGTTGATGGATTTTCCCATATGTTTCCATCAATACCAAAGTGGGAGATTGTTGGATGATATAAGTTTTTGGTACTGATCATACTCTTGATATTCATGTTTTGTCACTAATGCCAACATATATTTCTATGGAGAGGAAAAACTGGTTATTTGACTCGTAGAAGTGTACAGACACTATACAGATGATTCAAAATGATCAAAGTTGGATATATGTAGAAGGATGTGTTTTGACCTTATTCCTAAGGTCTCTTAACTTTATGTTGCGTATTGTGGATGTTACAGTTGATTTGGTGAAGACTAGTTTCTGGACTGTAACTGTAATACTAGATAGAGCAGGTCTCTATGTTTCGGGTATATCTTTTTGGCGAAGATAGTTCTGATGAAGAAATCTTATTGGTGGACATCCAAAATTTTCTGGAATAATGGGTTGATTTCCATTGTTTTATGATTATTTGTGATGCCATATGTGGCGTATATTCTGAAGAAGACCTATCTAGCGGCCGACTTTAGACATGTAGTGTGTAAAATGAATTGTGAGCGTGGATTGCGGATCTTGAAGTATATGAGATGGATTATATTTGATTTTTACATGTTTTAGGTACCGTGTTTATCTTAGCAAGGGGTTATATATTTAATTGTATATTGGAAAGCCTTAATTGGCTGACCTAATCAATTGTTTGTATTTTAGGAAAGCTTAATTGGCCGACCTAAAGAATTATTGTAAGAGGGTATATATGTGAGATCTTTTCTTTTGGAAAGATGTGGTAGAGATTAAAAGGGAAGAGAATTGTGGAAGATGCAAAGGCTTGTTGACTTCTGGATTTAGAGAAGAGTTGATTATTATAATTCATTGGAACTAACCAAGCAAAGATAATTACTATCAGACAGTTCACTGAATTTTATATTTTCTATATACACTTGTTCAGATTATGAATCCTTGAGAGTGGTTTTAACCTTCTTTGGGTAGTATGCCTAGGAAGTGAGCCTACTACTTTTCTTGACTCATAATAGGGTCTATCTCCTAATAAGGACCGTGTACTATAATATTGTAATAAGCTCCTAACATGGATAAATATTTTAACGGGGATACTATACTCTTAGTACATTATTTATGGGTGCTAATTACCACCGGGGTTTTACCTTTAATAGGGTTTCCTCGACAAAAAAGTATTGTGTTATGGTGTTGGCATATACTGTGTTATCACTTACATTATAGTTTTGGTTTATAAAGTTTAAATTTTAAATAATCTATATTACAACTTATTCACCCCCCCCCCCCTCAGTTGTCTTGTGGACTTTTATTCCTAACAAATGGTTCACAAGAAAAAGTTTTCAAAAATGAGTAGTTTACCTTTTTTCCTATACATGCCTCCTCTATTATACCATTATCTACAATATACTCCCAAAACTACAAATATAATCATGCATGCAATATCATGCTCCTTGCACACTCCATTATAGTTATGATTATCCTTTTAGACTCACCATTTTCTTGTGGGGTTCTAGGAACTGTCCTTTGTCTATGAATCCATGGTACAAATTTAACTATCACTCTATGCTGCTATTTTCACCTCCATTATCTAATCTGAGGCACTTTAGATTTTTTCCTATCTCACTCTCAACAAAATATATCCATTTCCTAAGAACTTCAAATACATATAATTTTCTTGAAATTAAATAAAACCAAGTTTTCCTAGTTACATCATCAGTAAAAGTAACATAATAATAAGACCCACCAAGAGAGGGTCCATGGGATGGTCTATTACAAGGTGTGCACCCTTGATATTGGTCAGTACACACAGCGGTTGGTGACAAGGGTTTAATATCCTCTTTTGGATTCTATAAGTCTTGTGGTTGTATCGGGCATTAACAATTCAAGATTTTAGAGCAACAACAACCACCCAATCTAACAATTGATATCAAATTCTAGGTCACAGGTTCCAACCCCATGCATGTCATGAGGGTGGGATTTTTTCAAGGTGTGCGCCCTTGTTCTTGGTCAGTAAACACAATGGTTGGTGACAAGGGCTTAATAGCCTCCAATGGATTCTATAAGTCTAGTGGTTGTATCAAGTATTAACCATTCAAGATTTTGGTGCAATGACAAATACCCAATCTAACATGGTCCACATGCATCTAAATTCACATGCTCTAACATTTCACTTTTATTTTTCTTCCCAACTCTAAGAAACCTGACCCTCTTTTTTTTCCCATAAACACAATTTTCACAAAATCCCAAATCAACTTTTTCAAACCTAGCAATAAATTATTTGAATGGAGAAGCTTCAACCCCTTGTCACTCATGTTCCCAAGTTGGTTGTGTCTATTCCTATGGAAGGTAGGGAAATATAATAATCAATATTACCAGTATATAAATACAATGTACCTTTGTTTTCCCCTTTTCCTATTACCAATGAACCTTTTGTAACCTTCCATGAATTTTCTTTCAATATGATTGTGCAACCATCACTTACCATTTGTCTCACTGATATTAAATTTTTTCTCAAATCAGGAACAAGTCTTGCCTCTTTCAACAACCATTTATTTTCATTTGGTAATTTTATATGTATGTTTTTGTTTCCAACAATTTACATGGTGCATCATCACCTAAATAAACCTATCAAAAATAAACTTGAACATGGTATACAAAGTATTTTCTATTTGGTGTGGCATGAAAAGAATCCTCTAAATCTAACATCAAAAAATTAGTAATATTATCCAAAGAAAGAATCAAAGCATCTTGTACCACACTGCTTTCTATATTTTCTTCCTTGTTATTTTCATTGTGTCCATCTCCTTATTTTCCCTTTCAAGACCAACAATATTTCTTCAAATATTATATCTTTTTACAATGCTAGCACTCCACATTTATCCTAGAATTGGATCTTCACTTTCTAGATTTTCCATGATTACCTAGGCTCTTTTTCTCATTCCCTTTGTAATCCCTTGTTCTCAATAGTCAAAGCATTACCTGATGTCCTAAATTGTGCTTTTTCATTATATATACTCATTAATTGAAGTATTACTATTATGTGATGTGTGAGTCTGGATGCTAAAGCCATAATTATTCAAGTTGTCCCTTTGCACATATTCTAGGTGATTTTGAGCTCAATTATTTTCATTTAATGTCGTCTATGTTTCTGTATAGTTATCATCTCTATTTTTTAGTGTGCCTTTTCTGGCTTGGCTCTAGATGCGATGGGTGGAAATAGAAGAAGAATTAAACCTAATAGTTATGAAGAGAGGAAGAATGATCCTACCATCTATTTTAGGCTACACAAAAGAGGAGTTATTGTAATACCCACCCATAGTTTTCTTTTGGTTATTGGTGTCAAACTCTTTTAGGCTATTATTTTTTAGTTGATTATGCCAAATTCTTTTGGGCCACTATTTGTGTGAGCATATATTATCTTAGTTGGTTGGTGATATCTGGATTTATGACTCTTATATTATGTGTTAGCAGATAGATGTTGATTATGTTTTCATAATGTTATTACTAATATGTCAATATTGGAATTGTGATATTACCTACCCCATACCTGCATGTGTATGGTTATCATATATGTATTAGATTTTCTTGTTGGCATGTTTTATATGGTAGAGGACAAAGATGTAGTTACTCACATTGCGCGATCCACATGATCGACCAATCCCTGTTATTGTTTTCTATTATATATATTAGATGTACATGCATGTTCTTGTAATGACATGTTTGCAGGTACAAGGCATCGTCTTCCCTAAATTTGCAAGAGTGAGTGTGCCCATATTTGTGTCTCAAATGGTAAAAAAGGGGAGTTAACAATCAGACCAGAAACCTTACCCTAAACCTATTTTGTTCTATGATTGGACAAGGATCAGTTTGACTTCCCTACCTAAATTCATCCAGAAGATGTGAATTCATGGTTCCTCTCTTGTTGAGTTCGTTGTGTGTTAATTTGATTGAATTCTTTTGTGTTTTGTTATTTGGTTATGTGCTTTGTCATGTTATGTTAATTAATTGGATTACTAGGGACAATCAATTATTAGTAAGTAATTATATCTCTATTTATGTTGGTTTAATTAAATATTAGATGTAGGGTATTTAATTAATGAAATTAATTAAATACCTATGTTTAAATAAAGAAGTTTAATTAAAATTGGAATTATTAAATATTTGGATTTAATTAAGTATTTAATTCCATTATGTGTCAATAAAACTCTTTTTATTTTATTTAATATTTAAAATTTAACTAACTGCTTGAATATTTCAATTGATTACAATTGAAATTATAAAATTATCTGCATTTTTTTTTTAAGATATTAAAATATGAGTACACAATAAAAGAAAGTGTTATTTAATTAATTATGATTTTTTTTCTCTCAAAAGAAGGGAAAAAAGAAAAGATGAGTTAACTTTCTGATTTTGAGGATTAGGGTTGTTTTATCTTCATTAGGTAACTATTCTTCTCATTAGGGCTAGACATGGGTTTTTTTTTAAAGGATTGAATTTTTGAGATTTGCTAGATTTTTTGGAAGAGTGTTTTTCTTGAAAGGCTGGGGAGAATTTATAGAATCAGTATTTTGTAGGATTTGAGCTTGGGGGATTTTGGGAATCTTCTTTTCTAGGCATCATCGTTCCAATTTTGTCAGTGAATCCAAGGTAGGGATTTGAAATATCCTCGCAAATTTCTAGTTTTGAAAAGATTATTTTCTTCGTGTCTCAAAAGATTTTGGTGTGTTTGAATTATTAAGGTTAAAATCAATTTACATTTGAATTCTGTGGAAAATGGATTTTATGGATATTTAGAATCTATTGGAAATAGTTGAATAAACTAGGGTATTGTTGAGACATTTGTGAAAACCAAATACTAGAGAAAACCCAGTGCAAATTTCTATCCTATTGGATTTTTAGGTTTATGAAAACTTTTAAATTCTATTAAGTTTTAAAATGTTGTGTTATAACTTCCTGCAGGATCTACATTTACAATATTAAACTCATCCCTATCAAACATTAAATGAAAAAATAATTTATGCATAAGAAAGGTCATGCTTGCATTTTGGACTTTTATGCATTCCTTATTGCCCTTAACAATTATTGAAAAAAGAAGAGTTAGAAAAATAAGCTTGCTGATTTTTATTTAAAAAAAATACAGTCAAAATAATATATCATGATGTGTATTTTAGTTTATTAAAAATTTTAAAGTATATATATATATATATATATATATATATATATATATATATTTTAAATGTCAATTGTTTTGGGTGGTGGGGTTTTACCTCCACCCACCCCGTAGCATGACTGTCGATGGCACAACTGCTACCAAAGGTAGCATGGCTTCCGAAGGAAGCACGGTTGTCAAAGACAGCAGTGCTTGCCACTTGGTCGCAAGGCTGCACGACTGCCAAGGGTAGAAGTATTGGTCACTCAGCCACACAACTTCCGAAGGAAGCACAACTGTTAGAGGCAACAAGACTGCTAGCGCAGCCCATGGGAAAGGAAAAAAGGGAGGACATGGGACCCAACCCCCCCCCCCCCCCCCCCCCCCCCCACCCAACACCAAAAAAATATTTAAAAAAAATTTAAATTTTATTTTTTTGTTTAGATTTCATTTAATAATATTAAAATTAATATTACTCAATGATTTTTTTATTTAATATTGAAACATTAATGATACATTTATTTTTGTTATTTGAATTAATCATTAATTAAAGATTAATGTATGATTAATTTTAGAATTTTGTTTTTGACCTTCTCTTTATTTTATGCAATTTATATGACCTATTGATGTTATGATATTATGAATTTAGATGATGATTTTAAT
Organism: Thuja plicata; assembly: GCA_018584345.1. Taxonomy (NCBI): domain Eukaryota; kingdom Viridiplantae; phylum Streptophyta; class Pinopsida; order Cupressales; family Cupressaceae; genus Thuja; species Thuja plicata. The sequence continues at coordinate 689,532 of MU226634.1, read as the reverse complement.
GGCTAGTTGAGATGTATTTTTGTGAGCTTATCTTAAAATCTATTACGTCATTGAATGACTTTAATGTGCAATGTTAATTTTCTATAAATTCTATGTGGTAGATTAGTACTTTTCCTTCAGTGTAGAATTATGCTTCTATGGGTGTTAGTTTGGGATGTAGAATGACCATAGGAAAATTTATAGAGGCGTGGGATGTGCTCTATTTTTGTGTCCTTATTGTGGTTGAGATTTTATTCTCTTACCCAACCCTAATCTTGTAAGCTCATGTTTATCTTTGTTTCTCTGAGAGTTTATTTCTATGTTATGAGTGTTCCTATTATATTGTGAGAAACTGGATTTGGGGTTTTCCTTTATGTGTACCCTTTTAAGATAAATGTGTGATCTATGAGCATAGGGTAGGTTATCTATTTGTGTAGTAGGGGGTGGCTTGTAATAAGTGTCAAGGCCCACAAGTGGCCACTACGATCGCTTATTATAACTAATCTTAACAAGTGATAAATAAAATATTAATGGGGTTTAAAATGAATTAATAAGATAAGGTTCCTCACCCACGCTTAAGTGCTAGTATAGGCTAAGATGGAGGATGATATGATGATTTTCACCTTTAGAGGTGTCGGTTTGACATAGTTAGTGACTTCATCTATTTGAGAAGTAATTGATACCATATATGGTCAGTTGTGTGACGGGGCCCAAAGAGGCTACTAGGACAAAACTCAAGGGTTGGACATATATGAAGACACCTTCCTATACACAGCTTAGATTTCCTACATGTGTTGGTTTCTTCTGGATTAGTGAGTCTTACCTTGCAGTATGTGTAGCACACCTAGAGTTAGAGAGCTATGAGGATCCCCTTGCTTAGTTGTCAATTCCTTCTTTTGTTTTTTTATCCGATTGGGGTCTATTGTTATCTCCTCATCACAGTGGGGTGGACTTTTATGGTTCCACATGGACGGGTGGTAGTGATTCTTTACCTTTTTAGATTTCACGTCCTTGTTCCAGTGCTAGATGATCCTTTTGCGGTTGCGCTCATTTTTTTTCTTCATTCATGGATTTGACATTATCATATCTATATTGTAATATTGTTTTAGCGTATCTCGTGTGATACATAATCTAGATATTGTATCTTATTTTTATTAGTTATTACTACATACCTTGTGGCATGTGAAGAGGATGTGAGTTTGACGTAAACCTTATGGTTTCAATTGAAAAATTGTAATTATTTTATAGATGTTATACCTGTTAACCGTTTATAAAAGTGTATCTTTTGTTTATGGTTATCTAGTTTGAGTTTTGATCTTATATAATTCTACATCATGGAACCTGTGAGTTTTGTAATCTATGCTTGTATTTGTTTATGTGAGAAAATGGTTATTGCTTCCACATTATTGTATGATCTTTTTGTGCAAACTTTTAAAAAAAATGTTCTAAAAAATTAGTTACATGTTTTAGGTTAATCTCTCTTGGGTTCCCTAGTGGGGCATTACTTCTAGTATCAGAGGCCAAGTTTCTACACTAGGAACTCTAGGTAATGTACTCTCATTAGCTGTCTTATAGTTTAAACTTGAAACCAAAAATAGACATAAAACCTTGTTTCATTTTCATATTATTACTTTGTGGATAAATCTTGTCTTTTGTCTTAATTTTGAGTTATGTTGTGAATTTTTGTATGGTTCTCTGGTTTCTTCTGGAATCATGCCTATTCAGATTAGATCTTCTCCTAGGGGTCGAGGTATAGGCAAAACTAGTGGTCATGGAAGGGGTAGGCTTTATATCCCTCCCACAAGTGTTATACAAGAGAGTTTTCATCAATAGAGTAGGGATGAGAGGGGAGGTGAGAAACAGGCTGAGTCTGAGGAGCTAGTAACTAGCTAAAAATTATTGCAGGCGATTCTGAATTATCTAGGTCCTAAGCCAGTCAAGGTTGAGTAGGATGTTTCTCACCACACATAGATAGAGGAGAGGGCGAGGGAGGGATCCATAAGTCCTCCAACGAGGAAAATTATAACTGATTTTGATACTGTTGTGGCTAATCATATGAGAGACCTCATGAGATCGCCATCTCCTCCTTTTGATGGGAAAGGTTTAGTATTAGAGGTAGAGACATGGATTATTGGCATGGATGGATGTTTTTCTATGCATCCCTTTTTTAGCAATACTAAGGCTATGTTTGCAATTATGCAACTTTCACTATTTGCAGCTATTTGGTGGAAGATTGAGGAGGAGAAGTTGGGAGTCACTATGGATATTGTTACTTGGGATTTGTTCCTTGAGAACTTTTGAGAACATTTCTTATTAGATCAGTGGAGGTAAAATTGAGAAGATGAGTTCCACAACCTGTAACAATTGACTATGTCTGTAGAGGAGTATGACCATAGGTTCTTTGAGCTCAAGTAGTATGCAAGGGTTTGGCTCAGATTCTTCTCTCTTGGTTCATCACTTAATTAGGGGGCTTAATGCTCACATCATTGGAGGAGTTAAGCTCTTTGTGTTAGTAATAACTGAGAGGGTGGGGGTGAAACAGTGGCCTCAAAAATATTCCAATAATCAACCCTTAAAACTTAGTACCACAAAATTATACCTCTAATTATCTTCAGTCTTGTAAGATGAATGCTTCCAAATACTTTTATTAAACTACTACTGATGGGATTGCTTTAAAAATCCTTCTACTGTGTGTTTACCGAAAAGCAATATGTTAATTTAACGACAGACAGTAAATTATCTAGAGTATACCAGTCAATCCAATTAAGTAATGTGAAATACAAAATAGTAAAGTAATGATTCATAGACACATTAACACATGGATTTTTAACTTGGAAACCCTAATAAGGGAAAAACTACTTGGGACCGGTAACCCAAAATTTTCACTCTTTTGAAGTGAGCTCGGGGAAGAGCCAACCTTGTTAAAGGTTACAAACACACTGTTAGGTGTGACCTTGTTAGAGGATTTGAAAGTTTATTTTGTCACTTGATATCAGGCATCTCTATGCTACCATCCTTGATCAAACACTCACTTGGCCTGTCAATAGGTATCTACCATCTCATGCTATCTTCATGATCAAACTTTTTGATACTCCATTAGATGTATCTCAATATAGAAAGGATCTTTAAATCCTGTAGGGTTAAGAGACTTTCTAAATCAATGGTTAAAATGAAGGGTAAAAGCACAAAGTTGTGTCACATTTCAGGACCACTTATCAGCACAGCTAAATTTGAGTATTTCTAAATAAAAATTAATTTTCGTCAAACATATGGTCTAGCTAGATTCATTCTAGCTAAGCTAGATAAGTGGTTAAACTTTTCCAATTGGAAATGTCTATTAAATGCATGTTTTATACCAATTACCAGAGAAATGAAATTATTTCAGAAAATCGATGTTTCAATAACCCCTACTCTTTTTAATGGTATTTAAAAAAAAAATGAAAAATACCCTTTTGTAGAGCTCAGAGTCAAGATTATTGTCATATAAATTTTATAATATTTTGATTAGATCTAATATATTATAATTTCAAAATACAACAAGTAGGTAGTTTAACATTCGAGAAGATGTTGCTTCAAATAAATAAAAAAATAGTAAATCATATCAAAAAAATTTAAAATTTATATTTAACACTAGAGGAGAGAGTCTTCTTAAAGAATATGTAATTTTTTTTCTGAATGGTGTAGAT
>MU226634.1:660903-685817 GCA_018584345.1 Thuja plicata | reverse complement strand
TGTTGCTTCAAATAAATAAAAAAATAGTAAATCATATCAAAAAAATTTAAAATTTATATTTAACACTAGAGGAGAGAGTCTTCTTAAAGAATATGTAATTTTTTTTCTGAATGGTGTAGATTTGATAGGCAAAATTTGGAGGGAGATGAAAACTATCAATTTTTTATAAGTTCAACTTTGAGCAGTTATAACAGAGAAAATATAAATTGAAAACCAATCTTTCTTCTTTTCTGCACTATCTATACATTTTATCTATAACATATTTTGAAATTAGAGGAAAAATAGATTATTTTCATATACTTGTTTGGAGGGAACTAGACCCCAAATTTTCAGCAGTTTTCAGCAATGGAAATATGGACTTCAAAAATTAAAAAACTATGTACGTTCTTGTTCAAAAATTTAAAAAACAATTATAGACATAAACTTAATCCATTTTTACACATTTCTTTAGTTTACATCATCCTCAAATTCTAAATCCAAATGCCACCTTTTATGTCGTTAAAGTTGAACAGTTTGCATGTTATGGTCCTTTTCCTTTGTAAAAGTGTGACACGGGTTTGTACTTTTACCCTGAAATAGTATGATCTTTTCACATATACAACTATACTTGTAGATTTTCAGATCTATTATAATCTCACAAACTATTCTGATTAATATAACTCTATTTATACCTTTTCTCCACTTTGATTCTGGTCGGTGATGTTGTGCTTTGTTTCTCGGTGTCTGCAGAATTCTTTAGTGCTTTCCTCAACTTGTTGATCAACACTGTATGAAGTTTCTCTTCATCAATTTCTTGTTAGCATCCTCTATTCTCTTTCTCTCCCCACACCCATTCGTAATAAATTGAGTTGTCTCTTAAATAGACATGATATCACCATTTTTAGGTTCTTGATTCTCTTGAACTTGGCATAATCCATAATTATTGCCAATCAGATTTAAAGAAAAACTCCTATTTTATCTCATTGAGATCTTTTTTCCAATTGGAAAAATCAGCTTTAAATTATTCACTTATCTATGGCTTATCTTGTCGACGAAAATAATGATAACTACTAGTTAATTCTATATTTAGCTCTTCCAGCTAGATATTTTTTCATTTGTGAGCTCCAATTATTTTTGGTCTAACTCTTTGATAGCGTTTGTCAACACTTCAACTCTCCTAGGGCTTCTCCATTGGTTTACACTATATTTCTGGTTGTCGGGTTTGCTTGTGATTCTTCTCTTCGGTAATGCTCGTTGATTTTCTTTCTTGGGAATCACCATGACTTGACTCTTGGTGATCTCTATCCATCAGGTTCTACTAACCATTGGTATTTGAAGTCACAATGAAAATTCTTGTCTTTTATGCATTACAGAAAGCATAATATTTATCTCTCTGATCCTCTGAAGTCTTTGACACTTTGATTATAACCGATTAGATTATATCAAGTTGACATCAATGACAATACAATCCATTAACTTATTTAATCTCTTACACTATCCTTCTGCATTTTTGCTATCAACTTAACATCTTCAAACATTCAATCAGTTACATGTCATCAATCTCTCCCTTTGGCATTGATGGCAACATACAACATTATCATACTATACTATCACTAATAAAATATGAAATATATAGTTTCATCAAGATTTCCTAATGTAACTATTACAAATTTATAGCTCTCGATAAGCTCAAAATTAGCTTAGATTTGTTTCATGGAAAGTGTTCATCTTCAATCTTTAATCCCTTCACTAGATAGATGTATCATTTGATATCTCTATTCTGATATGTGCTTTGCCTTGACTATTTCGCTTCTTGATAATCTCTTTTTCATTTGAAAACATTCTTTCTCTTTGTTTGAACTTTCTCCCTTTGTTAATTCTCTCCCTTAGATGGATATTTCATATGTAATAAATTTCTCTCCCTTAGAATATTGATTAACTCTTCATTTTTTATTCTCAGTAACTTCTCTTCATGGATAATGATATAATCTCTCCTTTGTATGATATGGAGTTCATCTCTCCCTTTGTATGATAATTCTCCCTTTTGTATGATAATGAGAATATCTCTCTCCCTTTGAAAACATTTCCAAAACAAGAATACTTCTCCTTATTTTATCATCTATATCATCTTCTATTCCTTTGCATAATATACTCCTTGAATTTCCCTATCCATCAGCAATACAATGTCCTGATTTTTAGTGTAGATTTGTACCTTGCAATGTATAGATGTATCTATTGTTGTCCATCTCAATGTTTGCATCAACATGATTGATCTTCAGATGTGGTATAGGCTGATGCAACCTCCTAGTCAGATTACTGACCGATAGACAAGGGTTGAACCCCTAGTCTCTGTCTTAGATACTCAAAAGTATCCTTTGGTAATGGCTTGGTTAATATATCAAATAACTATTCCTGTGATTGAACATATTCTAGTGTCACTTATTTTTCTTTCACTTGTTCTCTCATATAGTGATACTTGATAGCAATATGCTTTGTCTTAGCATGCATGAATAGATTTTTAGATATGTTTATTGCACTTGTATTATCACAATAGATAATTACTCATTCAAGGATCTTCATATGCATACCTTCCAATAATTGTTTGATCCATGCAATATTAGTGAAATTTGTAGCAGCAGCCACATAATCTACTTTGGCAGTAGATTGAGAGATGCATCCTTACTTCTTGCTTATCCATGTGAGAAGTTTGTCACCCATGAAGAATGATCCTCAAGTTGTGCTCTTTCGGTCATCAATGTTTCTAGCCCAATCAACATTTGTATAGACTTGTAGCTCAAATTTTCCTTCTCTTTTGTACCATAAGCCATATTCCTCAGTGTTCTTTAGATATCTTATAATTCTTTTCACAGAAGTCATATGTGATTCTTTGGGATTAGTAGATAATTTTGCAACAATACCCACTACATGTGCTATATCTGGTGTGGTGTGAACAACATACATCAATTTGCTAATCATTGATCTATATAAGGTCTGATTTACCTCATTTGTCTTTTCTTCCTTTGTCATCTTGCATCCAGTAGCCATAGGTGTTCCAACTGGTTTGGAATCTTCCATCTTGAATATCTTAAACACTTCCTTGATGTATTTTGACTGAGTGATGTAAATGTCTACATCTTGTTGAATAATCTATAGACCAAGAAAGAATTTGATCTCCCCAAACATAAAAATTTCAAATTCCTTGCTCATTTCATTAGCAAAGGATTTGCATAACAATTCATTCCCTCCAAAAATGATATCATCAACAAAAATTTCAGCAATCAGAATATTACTATTGGTATCTTCTTTTAAGTGTAGATTTCTATTTTCACTTGTTCTAACAAATTTTATGCTAATGAGATATGAGTGAAGTCTTTCATACCAGGCTCTCGGTGCTTGGTTCAATCCATATAAGGCTTTGTCTAGTCTACATACCATGTTTTTCTTTTTTGTATTAACAAACCCTTCTGGTTGTTCAATGTATACTTCTTCTTCAAGTATTCCATTTAGGAATGCAGATTTGACATCCATTTTGTATACCTTGAATCCTTTAAATGTAGCATAAGAAAGTAAGATTCTAACTCCTTCTAGTCTTGCAACAGGTGCAAAGGGTTCGCCATAATCAATACCTTCTTCTTGTGCATATCCCTTGCATACTAATCTTGCTTTATTTCCTGTGACTTCTCCATTCTCATTAAGCTTGTTTCTGAATATCCATTTGGTACCGATGACATTCTTGTCATCTGGTCTTGGTACAAGTGTCCATGTATTGTTATTCTCAATCTATTCTATCTCCTCATTCATTGCACTTATCCATTCTTCATTCTCAAGTGCACTGTAAATAGATTTAGGCTCAAAATCATAAAGTAAACATCTGGTGTTAAGTGACTTACTTCGTGTTCTTGTTCCAGCCTTCTTATCTCCTATGATTTGGTCCTGTGGATTATGTCTTCTGACATACTTGGAAAGTTTTGGTTCATGCCTATGCTCATCATTCTGATTATCTTCTTCACCTTCATTTTTATCTCCATTGTTTGGAACATCATCTTGAGTATTATCCTGATCATCGGTAATTGCACCCTGATGCTCGGTTGCAATGTTCTGATGCTCGGGAGTGACACACTGTTTCTCGAGTAGTGTGAGGTTATGTATAAACAAACCTTTTCTAGTCCTCCGGTTCCTTTTTTCTTTCCTTATCATTCTTTTCTACAAATTCACCTATTTTTCACATTTGCAGTTTCAATGATTTTGTTAGATGAATTGTTAAGACATTTATAATCCTTGGTTTTGGTTGAATACCCTAGGAAGATACCTTCTTTACTTTTTCAGTCAAGTTTTCCATTTCTATAATCCTTCAATATATAACATTGACTACCAAATATTTAGAAGTAACTTACATTGGGTGTATGAAAACACCAAAGCTCATATGGTGTCTTCTTTTTGTCCTTGTTCAATTGTACTCTATTTAGTGTGTAGACAGTAGTACTAACAGATTCCCTCCAAAATTTTTGAGTGATACTTTTCTCAATCATCAATGTTCTTGCATAATCAATAATTGATCTATTTCTCCTCTCAGCAATTCCATTTTGCTGTGGTGTCCTTGGTGCAGAAACTTGTCTTTTAATTCCATGATCATTGCAATAGTCAATGAATTATTCTAAAGTAAATTCCCCTTCTCTATTTGACCTTAAGCATTTCAATTTCTTTTCACTTTGTTTTTCTACCATTTCTTTGTACCATTTAAACATCTTAAAAGCTTCTAATTTATCTTTTAAAAACATGACTGTTATCATTCTAGAGAAATCATAAACAAAGAGAATGAAATACCTATCTCCATAGTAGCTTTTTTTCCTTATAGATCCACATAGATCTGTATGGACTAATTCTAGAATCGCAGTAGATGTATGGGTTTTTCTCTTGAAACTAGACTTTGTCATTTTACCTTTTTGACAATTCTTTCACATGATTTTCTCAGGCTTAGTCATCATCGGTAAGCCTCTAACATTCCTTTTGTTGCTTATCTTTATCATGTTGTCAAAGTTCACATGACACAATCTTTTGTGCCACAACCATAAGTCTTCATTTCTAGCCATCAAACAAGTGGTGTTAGTGTCATCAAGATAAAAAAAGATTACCTTTTGTCTTCTCACCGATACCAATCAACCTTGCTGATTCATTGAAGATCTTTGCCTTCTTATTTTCAAATGCTACTCTATGAGTTGAATTGTTCAACTGAAAAACACTTAACAAATTGTAATTCGGTCCTTTAACCCAGTAAGCATTTTCACATTTTATCAGGTTATTCCAAATTATGGTTCCTTTGCCTTCAATTGGACAAGGTGTATCATTACCCATTCTCACTGAACCACCATTATAGTATTCAAAAGTCTCAAACTTTTGTTTATCATCGGTCGTATGGTGAGTGCAACCACTATCTATGATCCAAACATCATTTTTACTAACTTTAGATATGATTATAGTTTCTACATACCTTTCTTCATCTTCATCTAAGTCATACTTCATGCCTACAAATACCATCTCGATGTCTTCTTCTAATTCGGTGTCAGTATCATCATCTCTTCTCTCAGCTAGGTAACAATATTTCTTCCCTTTTTCCTTGTAGTCTCAGGTATCTCTCTTGTCAGATTGTTGGTTGCTCTAGTATTCTCTATTTTCACCTTTGTCAAACTTCTTCTCATAAGGTATGTCATTTCCCTTATCATCTTTTTGTCAGTTTGTACATATTGCAGCAAAGTGTCCAACCTCTTTACAATTGAAACATATTAGTGGTAATTTACCTTTGTATCTGCCTTTGCCTCTCTACAATCTTCTAGCCATAAGTGCTTCAACTTCATCAAATCCTTGATCCTCATTATCACTGTCACTATCATTTCTAATAGCATGTCTATGACTTGAGTTACTTATCTTTAGAGAAGATTCAAATGCAGATTCCATGGATGGTAAGACACTTTTGTCAAAGTTATTCATCTCAAATGAGATTAGTCTACTAATGAGACTATCTAGAGTAATTGTATTGTTTGCAACTTCTGTCATTTCTTAAATAGAAGAGACTCTAATAGCATAAATAGGCAATAAGGTTTTTAATATTTTTCTTAACACTATCTCCTCTTCAAGTTTACCTCCAACTCCTTGGATAGCATTGAATACCTCTTTTATTCTATTCCTATACTAAGTAATGTTTTCTCCTTCTTTAATCCTTAGGTCATCAAACCTCCCTCTTAGGATTTCTACCTTTTCTCTGAATACATTGGCATCTCCTCCATCTACAAGCTTCAATTTATCCCACATTTGATTTGTAGAGGTGCAGGTTTTGACATCTTCAAACTCAGTATCAGAGAGTGATGATGCAAGTTCTATCATCATGTAGTTATGCTCATTCTTGAATCTTAATTTCTCAAGAGTATGAGGTCATGTAGGCAACACATATTCAATATCTAAGTATTAAACAATATCATTTCCAATACTTGATAGGTGGAGTCTTATTATGATTTTCCATGATGCAAAGTTGTCTTTATTCAACTTGGTCACATCTCACCTATTCATCTTGTGATCTTTTGCTTGAGCTTTTAAACTTCCTTTCTAAGAACACAAGCTTTGATACCAATTATTAGTAATAACTAATATGGGGGGGATGAATCAGTGGCCTCAAAAAGATTCTAATAATCAACCCTTAAAATAGAGTACCAAAAAAGTATACCTCTAGTTATCTTCATTCGTATAAGATGAATGCCTCCAAATACATTTATCAAACTACTACTGATCAGATTGCTTTATAAAGTCTTCTACTATGTGTTTACCGAAAAGAAGTCTGTTAATTTACCGATAGATAGTAAATTATCTATAGTATACCAGCCAATCCAATTAGGTTATGTGAAATGAAAAATACCAAAGTAATGACTCATAGACACATTGACACATGGATTTTTAATGTGGAAACCATGTTAAGGGAAAATCCACTTGGGATTAGTGAAGAGAAAATAGACACATTAAACTAAAATTTTCACTCTTCTGAAGTGAGCTCGCTAAAGAGCCAACCCTATCAAAGGTTACAAACACACTATTAGGTGTGACCTTATTAGAGGATTTGAAAGTTTAGTCTATCCCTTGATATTGGGCATCTCTATGCTACCATCCTTGATCAAACACTCACTTGGCCTGTAAATAGGTATCTGGAATCTCATTCTATCTTCATGATCAAACTTTCTGATACTCCATTGGATGTATCTCAATATAGAATGGATATTTAAATCCCTCTCGGTTAAGAGACTTTTGAATCAATGGTTAAATTGAAACAGTATGATCTGTTCACATATACAACTATAATTGCTGATTTTCAGATCTATTGTAATCTCACAAACTATTCTGATCAATATAACTCTTTTTATAACTTTTCTCCACTTTGATTCTACTTAGTGATGTTGTGTTTTGTTTCTCGGTGTCTGTAGAATTATTTATCTCTTTCCTCATCTTGTTGATTAGCACTCTATAAAGTTGCTCTTCATCAGTTTCTCTTTAGCATCCTCTATTCTCTTTCTCCCCCCACACTCATTCATAATGAATTGAGTTGTCTCTTAAATAGACATGATATCACCATTGTTAGGTTCTTGATTTTCCTTAACTTGGCATGATCCACAATTCTTGCCAATTATATTTGAAGCAAAACTTCTTTTTTATCTCGCTGAGATCTTTTTGCCAACTGGACAAATCTGCTTTAAATCAATCACTTATCTCTAGCTTATGTTCTCGATGAAAACAATGATAACTACAAGTTAACTCTATATTTATCTCTACCAGCTAGTTATTTTTTCATTTATGAACTCCAGTTATTTTCCATCTAACTCTCTAATAGCATTAGTCAACACTTCAGTTCACCTCGGGCTTTTTCGTCGGTTTACACTATGTTTTTGGCCATCGAGTTTGCTTGTAATTCGTCTCATCAATAATGCTCGTCAATTTTCTTTCTTGGGGATCACTGTCACTTGTCGGTTAGTGATCTCTATCTATTGGGTTCTATTGACCATTGGTGTTTGAAGTCACAATGTAAATGCTTGTCTTTTATGCATTACAAAAAGCGTAATCTTTATCTCTCTAATCCTCTTAAGTCTTTGACACTTTGATTATAACCAATTAGATTATATCAAGTTGACATCAATGAAAATACAATCCATTAACTAATTTAATTTCTTGCACTATCCTTCTCCATTTTGGTTATCAACTTAACATCTTCAAATATTCAATTAGTTACATGTCATCACTTTGAGCCTACGACCCTTAGGGCTGCAGTCATCAAAGTTACTCTTGTGGAGACAAATCTATCTTTGGGCCATAGGGGTTAGTTGGGTGCTCAATCAAGTGGTGTGTGAGGTTTAGGGGTCAGAGGTTATTAGTCATACAAGACTGGAAACTTCATGAAACCCCCTAGTTACTTTAGGACTAGTCAGAACTAGCAACAAAAGAGGTCTTTTCCACCTAATCAAGGCAATGGTTCTCATTCTAGGAGATCCTATAATAACCAACACTTGAGGTGCAACTAGTCTATTCATAAAACATAGAGTGCAAAATAGAGTACTAGTAGAGGGGTTTATCAGTATTCTAGTGTTCCATCCACTAGGAGAGAGAATAGTAGAGGGAATGGTTGTTTTTATGTGGATAGTTTTATCACATTGCAGCCAACAACAGTCAGTGTGCATCTCAGTTTTATGGACAGAGCTCAACTTCTTCCGAGCCTATAGTTGGAGATGTCAGTCAGTATCACAAAGTGTTTGCTACAGTGGATCACTATTAGGAATAACACTAGGGAAAAGTGGTAGAGACTTCAAGTGCTATTCAAAGTATTTCTATTTATATTTTTTTTAATTCTTGAGATACATATTCTTTTATTTCTCCTTTCTTAGTAGAGCAGTGTGGGATAGTAGTTGAAAAGCAAGATATAGGTTGGAAAGTGGAATTGGATTCTTGTGTTAAGGTAGCCAAAAACTCAGTAGACTGTGAGTGCAATTTGAATCTAGATGAATTCATTACCTCAATTGATCTTCATGTGATTCCTTTGAGATCGTTTGGGGTTGTCTTAGGAATGGATTTTTTAGGATCTCATGGTGCTAGCATCAATTATAGACAAAAAATTATCCAGTACAAGGCTGATGTAGGAAAGGATTGTGATATTATGAGAGTTAAACATCCCATTTCCCTTCACATGATATATTCTATGCAGCTTGTTGGTTCTTTTTAATGCTAAGATTACTAAACAACAACCTTTTCACCCTTTAATGTATTTTAAAGAGTAGCCAACTCCCAGTATTCAACCAAGAATAAAAAGGACCAATCAACAAGGATGCAGATCCATCCTTCTATGCTTTAGGTTCTATAAAACCAAGGGGGGGACACCCTTCAAAACCTTCAAATATTTAGTAAGGCATAAATCAATAGAGATATCATAATGGCTCAACACGAACGGGAGATACTAGATGACTGGCTAATCACCCATTGAACGTTGACCTTAAAGTGGAGCATGGGACTAGTGCAACACCAAAAACAACATAAAACCTTTAGATATGTTAGATTTTATGTTTAAAATGTATAATATAACCAAGATTGAACTTAAAATGCATCGGTATAGAAGATACTAGTCACCAGCCAGTGCTTTATCCATGGGCAATGTCCTTTAACCAAATTCAAAAATTCAGTAATCAACTATTGTCAATGATTCTAAGCCATAAACATAATCTATCCAAATCATTACTACTTGTAGAAATCCTCTTGTAGATAGCCGAATGAAACTATGTCATATCCACAACATCATTTAATATGATCCTAGATCAGAACTGAAGAATGATAACACATACATAGGTAAACCCTATGTAGAGAATTAGAAAATTTAGAATTCACAAGACTAACACCAAGAAGAGATATGAATCTTGAACTTATGTATTAAGTAAGAAAATCACATTACTGCACACAAATTTGCAATCAGAAAAATACTTGTTCAATAAACCACAAAAGACCAATGACATTCTATTGTACCTCAAACAAAACTATTACAATCAACACTATATCCCTAATGTGGAACCATGAAATAACTGGAAACTCCTAGAGCCATTACTCTGCAACTCTCTATGGAGACCAGGATTTGGAACACTGTAACAATGGAAGAAATTTGAATATGTCACAAAAGAAAAATGTCTCTAGATATTTTCTTGGAACACCACCTATCTTCTTGCTTTGAGCTGATTCATTATTTCTTCATTGAGTTCAAACTGATTTGATTGTGTACCAAAATGGACAACAAAATCAGAATCCTCATTTCAATTCCTTTCCAACGGTATATGATACTTGGTATTTTTGATAAAATTTGCTGAGTAAATCATTCAATAAACTCTTCTTCCCTCTTTAATATTTTTGCACACTTTCAGGCACTTTAATTCCACATATACCTTTAAAATCTGCATTTTAATTCCCTTAAACCTTTCTGCACTTTGGGGGCACATTTAATATTTATTTTCTCTTTTAAATTTCTGCAAGTCTCGTGTAAAATTTTAATCCTTATATTTCAAACTTTATTCTTCTTTATTTTTCCTTTATTTCTGCCTTTTCCACCTAGATTTGACTTGCATTCACCACGTAGCCACCTATATTTCATCTCCATTCACCACGTGGCACCTCCTGATTGGTTCACAGGTCCAACTGGGTGCCTATGACAACTACCTCTTTCTAGACCCGCCACCTGTTCAAGTGCCACGTGTCGCATTGTCGTGTTGCCTCTATGGTAACTACCTTGCATCTTTCTCTTTGAGGCTTTGTGAAAGATGTCTATCTTACCTAGCTCAGGATTCATGCTACCTCAGATGATCTCCTACGTAGTTTCCACCTCATCTCCACCTAGACACCATCTCCACCGCACTATCGTCGACCCTGCCATGGGTCGTGCTAGCGCGATCCCTTGAAGATATATTCCTTGCATCTTTCAGACATAGTCATTGTGCCCATTATCTGATCTTGATTGCCTTGGGATATGTGCCTAATGTGCAAGCCGATCTACCAACTCACCTGCCACATTATTCTTGTAGGGTCCATCAAAATTGGGTTTGTTCACCGAAGTCATTTACCTGGCACAATTTTTGAAGTACTCCTTTTCACACACATGCAGAGCCTCCTGGATGCTTCTTCATATTAGGTGTTGTGCATTGTATCATTTAAACATCACATGTTTCCCATTCCTACTGAATGTAGGACTAATCATTTTGAGGTTTTAAATCTTTCTATGCATTTTGTCTCAAAATTCATGGGGGCCGCCAACATGGCTAGCACCTACTAATCTCCCACCAAGCGCACAAGCCAATGAAGCTCTTTCTTCTAACTTCAAACTATGCATTGTGTGATTTACAATATAAATACTTTTAGAATTCCATTACACATAGCATGTGGGATTAGAACCCAAAACCAAACTCTGAGCCTCTACACCTGCTAACTGCATTTAACTTTGGAGTGTTTAAAAGTCTTTCCATGATACTGCATAGCTTAGCCTCCTCCACGACCTACGCAGCCTCTTTGGCTTTTAAAATAGTTTTTAAATGTTGTCTATATTTCCACATTTTGCATAATTACATACCAATATGCTGCACATCATGCTCCAAGTTATCTTCAGTACCTTTTCTAAAATAATACCAAAGGAGTGACCATGTTGCAGCTTTTTCACTCAACATTTGAGCCTTCTATCACATTAAACGGTCTTCTATTATGCAATTCCTCCTCTTTCTTGTGCCCTGCACAGGAACTCTACTTTTATACCTTCCAGAATGCATTTAAATTTGGATTGTGTTTGTTTTAAACCTTCTACAACTAGCATAGCCCTCCATTCCCATATATTGCATAGATTTTATGCTTTGATTGTTCCCTTTTTACCTTGCATCTCAATGTCTTCTAACTATTTTTCACAAGCCTCTCCATTTCCAAATCGCATGCTCTCCTAACCATACTCCTACACAGACACCTGTACCTCCATCATTATGCAGCCTTTAAATATTAAACATACCTTGTCTATGCTTCACATTACTCTCTTCACTCGCTGGTTACATTGCATTTAGTTTTTAACATGTTGGGCAGGTTTCTTCTCTCAAATCTGCATGTTCTATCTCCATGCTAGCCTCCACCTCTGTGCATTTGGTGGCAACACTTGCCTTGAAACTATTACAACTCCTCCCTTTTACATCATAGACTTTCTCTTTCTTCCCATGCTGTATAGACTTACCTACTTTATTTGTTTTCCCCCTATTGTCTGAGCAGCTAAATGCATTTGGTTAGTTTTAATATTTTTTCTTATTACCTCCTCATGCATTGCGTAAGTCTCCTTGTTTGATTTCAACTGTGCTAAGTCTCCTCTTCTTTATTTAATTTGTGGACTTTAAACCATTAGTTTAGGCAGCCTCCTTTGCAACCATTCAATCTTTTTTCCCAACCTTAGTGAAGGAGACGCTAGCCTATTTGTTTTTAGAGATTTCCCTCTTCACCCACACTGGTCTCCATTGGGGGATGTTTTATTATTTTATTTTTTTCCTTATGCTGGCTGTCTCTTTACTCTTTTGTGCAATCCTTCATACTATGCACAACTTCTTAGTCTTTCCATTTTGGAATAGTTCATGCAGCATCCTCCCTGACATTCTTTGTTATTTGCATTGATATTTTTTCTCTTTCAAAAAGCTTTCTTGGCACAACAATGAGGACATTGGCGAAGATGGTTGATTTTTCCAGTTTCTTTAACTTGAAATGTTTTAAGCCATGAAAACAAAACTACCTCGCACAGAGCCCATAATCATTACATTCCATGAGATGGATTATCTTCAATATTTTGTCAAATAGTTAACATTGTTAATCTTGTTTCATAATGAAGAATCAATTTTGAGAATTATGAGTACAAACAAGATTGGACAATTACTATTTGATGCAACAAAATGCAGTGGTGTCCAGCCGTGATCATTCATCTGTCTTTGATGTCGACAATTTGTTATTTTTATATGAAGCACTTCACCAACTTATAATGTTGATGGTACCATGCTCCTTTTGAAACTCCAAAAATTGGCACACACAGGGAAAACATTGGCAAAGATTGTAGAATTTGGCATTATGTCTGCGAGCTTCATTTGATTTAGGCTTCTAAAAATATTCAACAAATTACTTGGTTGTCTATAATCATTAGCCATAAGACCACAATTCTTGCAAGATTATTTCATGTCAATTTTGATATGCCATTTGAAGCATATTGTACATCTATAACCATTATCTCTTCAATCAAAATGATTTAACGACAATAATATACTTTACAAAACTCATACAAAATAAGAACTTAACCTCAATAATAAGAATGAAGTCACTGAGTTCTTGAACTGAACGTCATCATTCTGAAAATGATTTTCATCTCAAATTACCAAAACATGACTGATAGGGAAGTTATACCATACAATGTCAAACTGAAAATCATACCAATCAACCCGCTATAATTTTGCAAACTGATCTGATAAACTGCAATTGGCCTCTAGAATTGGTCTTAAAAATTGACAAAATCAAGTAACCAGAAACATGGTGCTAGACACACATGTTCCATGGTTAACATTATTCCATATTTCAAGGTTACACCTGACGAAACTAAAAAGGTTAAAAGATTTTAAAAAGCCAAGTCACCTCTTCAAAACTATTCTGTAAATCACCCTGTCAAGTAACAATAAAACACATCTGCTTTTGACTTTGAAAACAAGTCAAGCGACCTCGTGAAGACCAGAGATTTTGGATATTGGAATTATGTTATATGGAGAGAATGAATCTAGAATGATGACTCATGATGATCAACCAGTCACATTTGGAAAACCCTTTAAAATAGCCACTTGGAACTTACAAAAAAGAACATATGAGGAAATAACATTTTATGCAAATGAAAAGAGTTTGGGAAAGTATGTATACGAAACCCTCACGACTTGAGACCTTGCAAAATTGAATTAAAATTGGTCTAAAATGTGGGGGTACCATTTTATTGATATGAACAATCATGGTATTCAAGATATAACATCACAAACAGGGCCTCCAACTAAACTGTGCAACTGATCTGCATTAATATGTTAGAAACTGCAAACGGAATCAGATTGGAAAACTGCCCAAACGGATTCATCATAGCCTAAAAATATTCATGGTAGCACATATCCATGCCTAAAATATAGGTAAACATTCAATTTTCCATGGAATTCAACAAGGTATAAACTTATAAGACCTTAAAATAGGTCATTCTGCAAATCTACACTTTACACTCTAAGAATCAGAATTAATTGCAAAAGAAATGACTTTGGGAAACTATGCAAATGAACTCATGGGGGTCTAAAAATGGAAATGAGGCTTCTCTCTCATACCTAAAACACCTCGGCATAATCCCTAGGTCATGAGAATTAATCCAGTCAAAGTGAACAACATGCAAAGTAGGTCATTTTCTATAGTCGGGCAATGTAGAGAATGCAGATTTAAATGACCACCTCAGAATAACCCTCTTCAAAACTCATCAAAACTAATATCTGAAAGTTGTGACCCAATACATCTAATCAATTAAATTTTTTTTACATGGTCCCCAACCATTATCTCATATAAATCATCAAGTC
The DNA here is from genome assembly GCA_018584345.1 of Thuja plicata. Taxonomy (NCBI): domain Eukaryota; kingdom Viridiplantae; phylum Streptophyta; class Pinopsida; order Cupressales; family Cupressaceae; genus Thuja; species Thuja plicata. Next base: position 671,190 of record MU226634.1, on the reverse strand, counting down.
ATATTTTACTTGCACTTCAAGTAAGCATCATTAAAAAAAATTTTGGGGTACTTACCTTGCCTTTGAGAAAATTTGAAATTGGTCACTCAAAATTTATGTCAAGTTTGAGAGTACCAATAGTGGCTCTTTCTAGGGATGTGTGCCCCTTTCAGGCATGTAGAGAATTCAAAATCTCTTGGTGAAGTAGACCATCAAAACTCAAACTTATTTTCTACTTCCCAAAACTGAGTTCCTTATTTAAAACACCAAACACGTAACACACAACTAAACAAAAGTGACTATACAACATCTACAATATTTAAAAATGGCCGACAAACACCAAACCGTATTCATCACTTACCCCTATCAAAAACTTGATTCTCATTTCCATGGATCAGAGGTAAATGATCCTTATTATTTCTTGCAACATGATCCAACATGCTGCCCAATATTTTCAGCATATCAAATAACAAATAATCAGCATCTTCCATGTCATTAGGTGCTCGAAAGTCACCCCAGTACTGAGAACACTAATCATTATCTAACACAAAACTATCACACTCCTTACCATCATTGACAAGCTAAAAAAAAAAAATCCAACTCCTTTACTTGGTTGGAATCAAATATATCATGGATGTTAGTTTGCACAAAGGAATCAATCTTAGTCATAACGCTAACTTGCAAACTCTCCAAGTAAAGATATGATTGCATAATATTGGAGACATCTTGTTGATCTAAACTTTTACAAGCATCCTCCAAATCTGAAAATGTATCATCAAGTAACAATTCAATTTCCATTTGCAAATTTGAAGACACACATGTAGATCTTTCAATCTTCTCAAGGGAGTAATCATTATTCTGATGTACACAAGAATCATCCATGCAAAACTCATCAAAATTTGAATCCATGGCATCATATGAGTCATCATACTCATCATATTTAACATAATCAAATTTCTCAAATTCATATGCATTTCCATCTTGCATATTGTTTGCTTTAGAAGTAGGAATAAGAAAGTCAGCATAGGTCTCATACTTCGCATCCATTTCCACATCTTCATTATCAAAGCATATATCAATTGGGTGTTGCAAAGTAGAGTATACATTAAGTGAATACCTCTTTAAATCAGCAGCCAATAGTTCAGAATTTTTTTTACTACTTAGTGGGCATTGAACGTCATTTTCATTTCTTTTAACCTCTCCCTTACTGGTACAAATACCTTCACCATTAGGAACATTTATTGAAGTTTCTTGTTTCATGCCTTTTGGTGCAAAGGAATCATCCCAGCCACTCTCATCCACATAATAACCATTCTCTTGTTGATCAAAAGACTCTTCTCTAAACTAAGAACAAAGGTCTGCCCTACCCTGTTGATAATAAAACAAATCTTCTAATCCAACAGAAACATCCACAACTAGATTTTCAGATTTGTCATCTTGATATTCATCTACTTCACTATTAGCATCATATTCAACATTGTTCACACAACTAGATTCAGCATCATTAATACTTGTATATTCACATTCTTCAAACTCATATATCCATTTTTTAATAAGTTGAATGCCTTCTTCTTTACATGATGCAGACCAATTTCCAGATTTAGGCATACAAAGCTCTAAAAACAAATGAAGATATGCAAACTCTTGAAGTTCAATCCCTTCGAGCAGCTTATCATATGCATTGGAAAACTTTTCATAAAATACATGTATGGATTCTTCATTTATTTCTCCTACATGTCTTTTCAAAAACAAAATGGCTTGGTCTTGTATTCTTTGATTAAATAATGCAATATCTTTTTGGATTTCTTCAAGATTTACTGGATAAATTTAAGATATAGGCAACATATCCTCATCTATTGAATCTAGAATCTCCATTACACTATTTATCAACAACACATCTTCTCATTCACAAATATTTCATCCAACTATGCAATCATAATAGCATAACATACTTCTGAATCTGATGACTAAGATTGTAAAACAAGAAGTATGGGAAAATTGAAAATTTACTTTCCTTCTCTCTAGTGGTTTCTTCACCTAGTAAGGAAACAAATCTATCTCATTAAAACTTTGAGGAATACCTGGGAAATTTTCTTTACTTCTTTCCTTTATTTCTTTATGATTTTGTCAATCCACCATTAAATCTTTCAAGCATCTACTAGATCCTTTCTACAAGTGTTTCCAACTAATCACAAAATTTCTTTCACTTAAATGCACACTGGTGCAGATATCTTTCAAATTCGTCACTCACTGCTATGATAATATATAGAACATAACTAGAACAAGAACAAGTTGGCATTCAAACAAAGCTAGCAGACTTTCAGCAAGTTAATTGGATTTGACACATTTCTTTCATAAAGAAGACATTCAGAATTTTTTTAGCAACAACAACCAGGATGACATTTAGGATCTGAAGAACTTTCATATTTTCAAACATTTAGGACTCTTATCCTCAAATGGATATGGAAAAAAATGACTTGATTTACAAAAAATCAGGCCAAGATTCTATCTCAACTTGATAAACCAAAATTATTTATTGCAAATTACTTCAACTCCCTAGCAGAGTTGCTATTTTGTTGGTTCTTTTTTACGCTGAGATTACTGAACAACAACCTTTTGACCCTTTGATGTATTTTAAAGAGTATCCAACTCTCGGTATTTAACCAAGACTAAAAAGGACCAATTAACAAGGATGCGGATCCATCCTTCTATGCTTTAGGTTCTACAAAACCAAGGGGGGACACCCTTCAACACCTTCAAAAATTCAGTAAGGCGTAAATCAACAGAGATCTCACAATGGCTCAACACAACCGAGAGATACTAGATGACCATCTAATCACCCATTGAACATCAACCTTGAAGTGGAGCATGAGATTAATATCAGACCACAAACCACATAAAACCATCCAATATGTCAAAGTTTATGTTTAAAATGCAGAATATAACCAAGATTGAGCTGAAAATACATTGGCATAGAAGATACTAGTCACCAGCCAGTGCTTTATCCATGGGGAATGTCCTTTAACCAAATTCAGAACTGTTGTAATCAACTATTGTCAATGATTCTAAGCCATAAATATAATCAGTACAAATCATTACTACTTATAAAAATCCTCTTGTAGACATCTGAATGAAACTATGTGACATCCACAACATCATTTAATCTAATCATAGATCAGAATTGAATAATGATAACACATACATAGGTAAACCCTATGTAGATAATTAGAAAATTTAGACTTCACAAGACTGACACCAAGGAGAGATATGAATCTTGAACTTCTGTATTAAGCATGAAAATCACATTACTACACACAAATTTGCAATTAGACAAATACCTGTTCAATAAACTACAAAAGACCAATGACATTCTATTCTACCTCAAACAAAAATAGTACAATCAACACTATATCCCTAATGTGGAACCATGAAATAACTAGAAACTCCTGGATCTAGTACTTTGTAACTCTCTATGGAGACCAGGATTTGGAACCCTGTAACAATGGAAGAAATCTGAATATATCGCCAAAGCAAAAGGTCTCCAAATATTTTCTTGAAACACCACCTATCTTCTTGCTTTGAGATGAGTCATTCTTTCTTCATTATGTTCAAAATGATTTGATTCTACACCAAAATGGACTACAAAATCAGAATCCTCATTTCAATACCTTTCCAACGGTATATGATACTTCATATTTTTGATAAAATTTGCCCAGTAAATCTTTCAATAAACTCTTCTTCCCTCTTTAATATTTCTGCACACTTTAAGGCACTTTAATCTTGCATATACCTTTAAAATCTACATTTTAATTCCCTTAAACATTTTTGCACTTTGGGGGCACATTTAATATTTATTTTCTCTTTTAAATTTATGCAAGTCTCATGCAACATTTTAATCCTTATATTTCAAAATTTATTTTGCTTTATTTTGCCTTTGTTTCTACCTTTTCCACCCATATTTCACCTACATTTTCCATGTGGCACCTCCTGATTGGTTCATAGGTCCAATTGGGTGCCTATGTCAACTACCTCATCCTAGGCCCACCACCTGTCTGAGTGCCATGTGTCACACTGTCGCGTTGCCTCTATGGTAACTACCTTGCATCTTTCTCTTTGAGGCTTTGCGACAGTCATCCATCTTACTTGCCTCACAATTCATACCAGCTTGGATGATCTCCTACCCGGCCATAACCTCATCTCCACCTAGACACCATCTCAAATGCGCTACTATCATCCCTTCCATGTGTCATGGTGGCGTGATCCCTTGAAGATATCTTCCTTACATCTTTTGGACCTAGTCATTGCGTCGACCGTCCAATCTTGATTGCCTTGGGATCTTCACTCAATCTACAAGCCGATCTACCAACTCACCTAATATAAAATCCTTGTGGGGTCTGTCAAAATTTGGTTTTGTCACTAAAGTCATTTTCCTGGCTTAGCTTTCAAAGTACTCCTTTGCACGCGTGTGCAGAGCCTCCGGGATGCTTCTTCATATTAGGTGTTGTGTGTTGTATCATTTAAGCATCATATCTTTCCCATTCCTGTTGAATGTGGAACTAATAATTTTCAGGTTTAAATATTTCTGTGCATTTTTTCTCAAAATTTATGGGGCCCGCCTACATGGCTAGCACCCTCTACTCTCCCACCAAGCGCACGAGCCAATAAATCTATTTCTTCTAACTTCAAAATATGCATTGTGTGACTTACAATATAAATACTTTTATAATTCCATTGCACATAGCATGTGGGATTAAAACCTAAAACCAAACTCTTAGCCTCTATGCCTGCTAACTGCATTTAACTTTGGAGTGTTTAAAAGTCTTTCCATGATACTGTGCAGCCTAGTCTCCTCCATGACCCATGCAACCTCTTTGGCTTTTAAAATAGTTTTCCAACGTTGTCTATGTTTTAACATTTTTCATAATTACATACCAATACACTGTGTAGCATGCTCCAAGTTATCTTTAGTACCTTTTCCAAACAAATACCAAAGGAGTGACCACGTTGCAGCTTTGTCGCTCAATATTTGAGCCTTCTATCACATTAAACGGTCTTCTATTATGCAATGCCTCCTCTTTCTTATGCCCTGCATAGGCACTCTACTATTATACCTACCAGCATTCATTTAAATTTATATTATGTTTGTTTTAAACCTTCTGCAACCAGCATAGCCCTCCATTCCTATATCCTACGCAAATTTCATGCTTTGAATGTTCCCCTTTTTACCTTGCGTCTCAATGTCTTCTAACTATTATGTGCAAGCCTCTCCATTTCCAAACCACAGGCTCTCCTATCCATACTCCTGCACAGACACCTGTAACTCCATCATTGCGCAGCCTTTAAACTTTAAACATGCCTTGTATATGCTTCACATTACTGTCTTCATTCGTTGGTTACATTGCATTTAGTTTTTAATATGTTGCGTAGGTTTCTTTTCTCAAATATACATGTTCTATCTCCATGCTAGCCTCCACCTCTATGCATTTGGTGGCAGCACTTGCCTTGAAACTGTTACAACTCCTCCCTTTTACATCATACACTTTCTTTGTCTTCCCCTGTTGCGTAGACTTACCTACTTTATTTTTTGTCTCCCTATGGTCTGCACAACTAAATGCATTTGATTAGTTTTAATTTTTTTTCAATTACCTCCTCATGCATTGTGCAAGTCTCCTTGTTTGATTTCAACCATGTTGGGTCTCCTCTTCTTTATTTAATTCATGGACTTTAAACCATTGGTTTAGGTAGCCTCCTGTGCAGCCCTTCAGTCTATTTTCCCAACCTTAGTGCAGGAGATGCTAGACTATTTGTTTTTAGAGATTTTCCTCTCCACCCACACTAGTCTCCATTGGGGGATGTTTTATTATTTTTTTTTTTCCTTATATTGGCTATCTCTTTACTCTTTTGCACAATCCTTCATACTATGCACAACTTCTTATTCTTTCCATTTTGGAATAGTTCACGCAGCATCCTCCCTAGCATTCTTTGTTATTTGCATTGATATTTTTTCTCTTTCACAAAGCTTTCTTGGTGCAATAGTGAGGACATTGGCAAAGATCATTGATTTTTCATGTTTCTTTAACTTGAAATTTTTTAATCCATGAAAACAAAAATACCCCACGCATAGTCCATAATCATTACATTTGATGAGGCTTATTATCTTTGGCATTATTTCAAATAGTTAACATTGTCAATCTTGTTGCATACTGAAGGATTAATTTCTAGATTCAGGAGTACAAACAAGATTGGAAAATTATTATTTGATGAAACAAAATGTAGGGCATCCAGCCGTGATCATTCATCTCGGTCTTTAATGTCATAAATTTTCTATTTTTATATGAAGCACTTCACTGAATCATAATGTTGACGGTACCATGCCCCTTTTGAAACTCCAAAAATTGGCACATGCAAAGATTGTAGAATTAGGAATTATGTATGCGAGCTTCATTTGATTTAGGCTTCTAAGAATCTTCAAAAAATTACTTGGCTATCTATAATCATTAGCCATAAGACCACAATTATTGCAAGATTATTTCCTGTCAATTTTGATATGCCATTTGAAGCATCTTGTACATCTATATGTTGGAGATTTGCTTCTGTGCAAATAATTGATTGTATGTTTGTCATTGATGACAACATATAATATACAATAGTGTTCTATATGCAATTATCAGTACAGATGTTCTAGAGCTACATGTTTTCATTTCCATGATGTATACATGTTCTAGATTATATGTGCATTCACGCCAAGTTAGATATGAAGTTTCAGTTGAGTTATGTTAATCAGTTATGACAGTTACAGAGATTGAAGACTATCTGTGAAGAGCCGACATAATTACATTATTTCTTGAGTTGCTTCTATCTTTGGGATATGCATGTTTTTACTCATGTTTAGTTATGAGTTAAATATAATTATCTAAAGGTGCCAAACATGTTCTATCAGAATCGTGAAGTTGGAGTTAATTTGGTGGAGCTGACTTTGTGAAGCGTCGCGTCTATTCAGTATGAGTTGCATGTTTCTAATCAGGTTGCATGGATGATGTGGCTGACAAAATAACTATTAAAGGGACTCCTAGAGCCGATGAAGATCACATCCTTTGGAGAAGATACTTATAGTAGTTGATTTGATGAATGCCAAGTGTGAATAAGAAGGTTAAAGACAAAAAAATTGCAGGATAGAATGTCTATTGTTTTGGGACAGTAGAGACATTTCATTCATCAAGAAAAGATCTATGTGAAGAAGAAGTGGAAGTATACAATACACTGGAACTGATGAAGACAACAGGTCTACTCAAATAGTTCATCTATCAGATATAGTGTATATATGTTCTACTGAAGGTTGCAGCCTTCATCATTTTAGTAGTGAGATTTTGGACAGTGAGTCCTCACCCCTAACAGGGTTACTTATAAAAGAGTCCTAACAGGGTCCAACCTTTAACTAGGTCTCTATACTTATTGCATTGTAAATAAAAAATCCTAATAGGTTTGCAAGATCTCTTAACATGGATAATTATGCTCAAGTACAGTTCTTTGTGGGTACTATTTCCCACTGGGGTTTTTACCTATTTGGTTTCCCTGTAACCAAAATTTTTGTGTTCTCTATTGTGTTATCTGAATGTGCATTTAATTTATGTTAATTGATATCTAAGAAAAGAAAATATTTAAAGTAACTGATAATTGATTCACTCCCCCCCCCTCTTAGTTATCCTTTGGGACTATTCTAACAATTGGTATCAGATCCAAGTGCCTTGGAGAGAAAGCCTAATAGCTTAGGGTAGATCAGATGGCATACTTCAAGAAAGAGAGTCCGAAGTTTGATGGAGAAAACTATCTTGATTGGAAGAACAAAATGATAACACATCTTCAATGCATTGGATTTTAGATCTCTCAAATTTCCACTCAAGAAATTGAATTTCCCACCTTGAAAGACCTTGCAGAAGAAGACTCTAAAGTCAAACAAAAGGTAGTATTTACTAATAATGCAATCGCCAAAGAAGACAGTGAATTTTCTGAGATCAAGAAGACAAATAAAGCATACTCTATTTGGAAATACTTAGAAGATATGTTTGAAGGAGACATCCAAGAAAATAATGTGCGTAGAAAGACATGGAAGAAAAGGTATGACAACTTAGAGATGCTACCTGAAGAAAACATCAGAGCCTACAATCAAAGAATTAATGAAGCAGTTTCAGGTATTAAGAACAATGGTGGAGAAATTTCAGAGGAAGATATAATGGACAAACTAATGACCACACTAACAACAGACTATGAGAGAAAGATCAATATCTTACATGAGACTATGTAATTTTCAAAATACTTCCAGAGAGAGACTTTGATCAGAAAAATATTTGCATTTGAGATATCAAGATTGAAGACAGAACCCAAAAGTGAGACTCCTTTCAAAGCCTCAGTCCACATCAACAAATCCATAAGAAGCTTTAGTAATAATGAAGAAGTGGATATAGAACTAGAAGAAATCATTGCTATGATTTTCAACAAAGAAAGGAAAGGTAAAGGGAAATATGAAGGACATATACCATTCAAATGTTTTTCATGCAACAAAGTTGGTCACTTTGCATCCAAGTGTCCTACAAGAGTCAAGAAGTTTAGATCAGATTACAAGCCCAAGTACACTAATGAATGTTATCATGTTGAAGATGGTGTAACTGATGATGATTTAGGAGAAGATTAAATTGGTTTCATTTCCATTAAAGACATTGAAAAGATGCTTGAATAAATGGACAAAGAAGATGAAGAAAAAGAACAAGAGTTAGCATTAGTTTCAAAAGTTGATATCAGAACTGACTAGATCATTGACAGTGGATGTTCACACCACATGACAGGAGACAAAGATAGATTTGTACATTTGGAAAAATACAAAGGTGGCATGGTTAGATTTGGAGATAACACTCCCAAACCCATCATAGGAAGAGGTTCTATCACCTTAGATGGAAAGAATAAGACAGATGATGTTCTTTATGTTGATGGTTTACATCGTAACTTACTAAGTGTTGGACAGTTGCTTGAAAAAGGATATCAGTTGGAATTCAAAAACAACCAGTGCATAATTAACAACAAAGAAGGAGACATTATTGCATCAGGCTCAAAAACCAAAGGTAATGTTTTTCATCTCAATTAAGAAGTAAGTTGTTTTGTTGCAAAAGTAGATGACAATTGTCTATGGCACAAGAGACTTTGTCATATCAATTTTGACAATATAGTTAAGATAAGTAATTTAAAGGCAATAAGAGACCTTTGAAGCATTCCAATACTAGTTGACACCATGTGCAGGGAATGTGTGATGAGGAAGCATGCGAGGACCTCATTCAGGAGAAAACAAGACTCTGCAGAAAACAAATTGGATTTGATACATACAGACCTATGTGGGCCTACTCAAACCAGATCTTACTATGAAGAAAGGTATTTCATTTTGTTTGTTGATGATTTCTAAAGGATGATGTGGGTTTCATTCTTAAAAGACAAATCTAAAGCTTTTGAGAAATTCAAAGTGTTCAAAGCTAAGGTTGAGAATGAATGTGGTCTAAAGATAAAATTTATGAGATCTGATAGAGGAGGAGAATTAACTGTTGGAATAATGATACATTTGGCATCAGTGAATGCACTTAGTGAAAACACTTATTCAGTTTTGAATGCTTACCGAGCATATCACTCAGTCCACAGACTATACGAGTATACAGTAAAGCTCACCGATCAAATAGTTCAAACCGAGCAGACGGTAGTCACCGAGTCATCAGTCAAAGATAACCGAGAAGTCAGTTACTACCGAGTCACCAGTGGTTACCGAGTGACAATGTATCTACCGAGTCACCGTAGCTACCGAGTTCCAAGCTACACTTCGAGACTAGTATGGACCGAGCCTCTACTCTTATCGAGAGCATGATGATGCCAAGTACTATAGTGGATGCCGAGTATCAGAAGATCACCGAGCCAGCTTGAGGAACTGAGCTTCTACCGACTCAGTAATATTTTGTTCACCTATGTAAGGCCGATTTAGAATTAAGTTTATGTTATTAATTTGTATGAGGCCGACCTTATGACATGTAAATTGTAATTATGGACGATATAAATCTGTAATGTACTATACCATCTCATAGTATGGAATTATGTAAAAACATGGATGTGCGAAATTAGAGCAGAGCAGAGCAGAGACTGCAATAAGGCAACAGAACAGAGCATTTTCGCAGAATCAGTAAAGGAGAAGAATTGACATATCTATCTCTAAAGGAGATCAGCAATCAAAGGATCTTATCAGCAATTTAGTTGTAAGTCAAGATCTACTGTTTCATCCTA
>MU226634.1:570024-654728 GCA_018584345.1 Thuja plicata | reverse complement strand
GAGTGCATACTTCATTGTATGTTTGTAAATCCTCTAACAAGGTGGACCTAGCAGTCCAAATTGCTTCTAACAGGGCAGATCATCAGAAGTGATCATTGTAAGCCTTAACCGGCCAACTTTATACTGTAGTACCAAAGTTTTGTGGGTACCATCCCCACCCCAGTTTTACTTTCTATTTGGAAGGTTTCTGGGTTACCAATCTTTGTGTTATGTGTTATGAATGATTACATTTTCATGTTTGCAGTAGATTAGATGTATGAATGGTTAAAGAATATAAAAGTGCAGAAATGTTTTAAAGTTCTAAGTGTTACTAATTCACCCCTCCCCTCTCAGTAACTCTGTTAGTCCTGAATATTTCCAACATTAACCTCTGACCAATTTTATGATTAAAATGAAGAAAATGGAGTCAAGAGGTAGTTAAGTGCACCTAGAACCCCTCAGTAGAATGGGATTGTAGAAAGAAGGAACAAAATAATACTTGACATAGTGCTCACTATCATGATTGAAGGAAAGGTTTCTCATACTTATTGGAGCGATGCGGTCAATACAATAGTCTATACTATCAATAGAATAAAATTAAGGCTAGGTGTATACAAGACACCCTATGAACTTTGGTTTGGTAATTTACCTACTGTAAAATACTTCAAAATCTTTGGAAGCAAGTGCAACATCAAGAGAGATGATATTCTTGGCAAGTTTGATGCTAGAAGTGACGAAGGTATTTTTCTTGGCTACTCTACTAAAAGAAAATCCTATAGATGTTTTAATATAATATTAAAAAAGATCATTGAAAGTACTCATGTGAAGATTGATGATAAGTTTATGATTCAAGAAAGATATTATGACTATGCTCCCATGATTGAAGATGAGCCTAGACCCATCAATAAGGACACAATTATTGAAGAAATGTTTGACTGTATTGATGTTTCATGCAACAATCCTGAACCAAGTGAAAAAGAATCACAGATTACAAATGAAAGTATCACTCCTAAGAACTCAAGATACACATCCAAATACCACTCTAAGGAAGACATCATTGGAGATCAGAGCGCAAAAGTCTTGACAAGATCTAGAGAAAAAGGTTCAACCACTGATGAAGAGGTATGCTTACTTTTACAGATTGAACCCTTAAGTTTTGAAGATGCATGCAAAGATTCATATTAGGAAAGTGCCATGCAAGAAGAATTACATCAAATAATCAAGAATGAAACATGGGAACTGGTCCCTAGACCTCATGACAAGAATGTGATTGGAACAAAGTGGATATTTAGGAACAAAATGAATGAAGAAGGCATAATGCTAAGGAACAAAGAAAGATTAGTATGTAAAGGATATGCACAAAGAGAAGGAATAGAGTACACTGATACATTTTCCCCTGTGAGAAAACTTGAAGCTATCAAGTTATTTTTGGCCTATGCAACATTCAAGAACTTTAAGGCATACCAAATGGATGTCAAGTCAACTTTTCTAAATGGTGACTTGAAGGAAGAAGTCTACATAGAGCAGCCTAAAGGATTCAAACTTTCAAATAAATAAAACATGGTATGCAGATTAAAGAAAGCACTTTACAAACTTAAACAGGCCCCAAGAGTGTGGTATAAGAGACTTGATGGCTACTTAACAAAGATAGGATTCAGAAAAGGAGCAGCAGACTGTAATTTATTTATAAGAGAGATAGATGAAGGACTACTACTCATTGTTATTTTTGTTGATGATATTACCTTTGGAGGTAATGACAAACTTAGTGTAGAATTCACCAAAGAAATGAAAAGTGAATTTGAAATGAGCATGATTGGACCTATCAAATACTTTCTTGGATTAAATGTAAAACAAAAAGACAAAGGCATATTCATAAATCAGTCTAAGTATGTGAAGGAGCTATTAAAGACTTTCAAGATGGAAGATTGCAAACCAGTAAGCACTCCCATGATAACAGGAAGCAAGATTTCTAAAGATGATGATTCCACAGTAGTTGACAAGACCCTATACAAGTCTATGATCAGGAACTCATATATCTTACTCAATCTAGACCTGATATTTCTATTACAGTTGGCATTGTTGGAAGATTTGCAGCTGAACCCAAGAAAAATACCTAATGGAAATAAAAAGAATATTCAGATACTTAAAAGGGACTATTGACTATGGTTTATGGTATCCTAACTCAGAGAATATACAACTTCATGTGTACACAGATGCAGATTGGGCAGGTTGTGTTGATGACAGAAAGAGTACATTAGGAGGAGCAGTATTTCTTGGAGACAAATTGGTCACTTGGACAAGTAAAAGTAGAATTGTATCTCTCAGTCAACAACAAAAGCTAAGTATGTTGCAGCATCATTGAATTGTTCAACAATGGTTTGGGTCAAACAGATAATTGAAGACTTTGGTATTCAGATTGATTATCCTATTGTTATTCACTGTGACAACACTAGTACTATCAATATGTCAAAGAACCCTATGATGCATGCAAAGAAAAAACACATTGAGATCAAATACCATTTTCTAATAGAAAAATTTGCAAACAGAGAAGTAAAGTTGGATTATGTGAGCACTAAAGAAAAATTAGTAGATATTTTTACAAAGCCATTATCAAAAGATACTTTTGAATATCTCAGGGAGAAGTTGGGAGTAATTTCCTTTCCTGAGTCTGATTAGAATTTGCAGCAAGAACATCAGTCTTTGGTGACTGATGAATGGTTAACTACTCTACTTTTGGAGTAGTACCTGTGCTTAATGGTGTTTAACACCCTTTGTCATTGATGTCAAAGGGGGAGTATTAGTAAGGGGAGCATATACTCTGGGGAGTATACAGAGCAGCAGCAGTGAAGAGGAACTTTTGATGAGGATATTGAGAAGATTATAAAAAGAAGGAAGACACTTTGAGTTGATGATATCATATGTTTCCATCAATGTCAAAGGGGGAGATTGTTGGAGATTTTCTTCTATGCAAATAATTGATTGTATGTTTTCATTAATGACAACATATAATATACATCAGTGTTCTATATGCAATTATTAGTACAGATGTTCTGGAGCTATGCATGTTCATTTCCATGATGTATACATGTTCTATATTCTATGTTCATTCATGCCAAGTCAAATATGAAGTTCCAATTGAGTTATGTTAATCAGTTATGACAGTTATAGAGATTGAAGACTATCTGTGAAGAGCCGATGTAATTATATTATTTATTGAGTTGCGCCTATCTTTGGGATATGTGTGCTTGTACTAATGTTTAGTTATGAGTTAAATATAATTATCTAAAGGTGCCAAACATTTTCTATTAGAATCGTGAAGTTGGATTTAATTTGGTGGAGCTGACTTTGTGAAGCGTCACGTCTATTCAATATGAGTTGCATGTTTCTAATCAGGTTGTGTGGATGACATGGCCAATAAAAGAACTATTAAAGGGACTCATAGAGCTAACGAAGATCACATCCTTTGGAGAAGATACTTATAATAGTTCATTTTATGAATGCCAAGTGTGAATGAGAATAATAAAGACAAAAAAAGTACAGGACAGAATGTCTATTGTTTTTAGACAGTAGAGACATTTCATTCATCAAGAAAAGATCTCTGTGAAGAAGAAGTGGAAGTATACAACACACTAGAATTGATTAAGACAATAGGTCTACTCAAATATTTCATCAATCAGATATAGTGTATATCTATTCTATTGAAGGTTGTAGCCTTCATCATTTTATCAGTGAGATTTTGGACAGTGAGTCCTCACCCCTAACAGAGTTACTTGTAAAAGACTCCTAACAGTGTCTAACCTTTAACCAGGTCTCTATACTTAATGCATTGTTATGAAAAAATCCTAACAGGGTTGCAAGATCTCTTAACAGGGATAATTATACTCAAGTACAGTTCTTTGTGGGTGCTAATTCCCACTGGGTTTTTTACCTATTTGGTTTCCCCGTAAGAAAAATTGTTGTGTTCTTTATTGCGTTATATGAATGTGCATTTACTTTATGTTAATTGATATCTAAGAAAAGAAAAGATTTAAAGTAACTGATAACTGATTCACCACCCCCACCCCCTCATAGTTATCCTTTGGGACTATTCTAACACTATAACCATTATCACTTCAATCAAAATGATTTAACGACAATAATATACTTTTAAAAACTCATACAAAATAAACACTTAACCTCAATAATAAGAATCAAGTCACTGATTCCTTGACCTGAACATCATCAGTCTAAAAATGATTTTCACCTTGAATTACCAAAATATGAATTTTAGGGAAGTTACACCATAAAGTGCTAAATTGAAAATCATACCAATCAACCCCCTATACTTCTGCAAACTGATCTGATAAACTGCAAATGGCCTCTGGAAATGGTCTTAAAAATTGATGAAATCAAGTAACCGGAACATGGTTCTTGACACACACATTCCATGGTTAATATTATTTCATATTGCAAGGTGACACCTGACGAAACTAAACAGGTTAAAATATTTTAAAAATCTAAGTCACCTCTTGAGAACTATTCTGCAAATCACCCTGTCAAGTAACAATAAAACACATCTAGTTTTGACTTTTAAAACAAGTCAAGAGAGATCCTAAAGACCCGAGCTTCTAGATATTGGAATTATGTTAAATGGAGAGCCTGAATCCAGAAGGATGACTCATGATAATCAACCGGTTGCATTTGGCAGACCCTTCAAAATAGCCACTTGGAACTTACAAAAAGGAACATATGAGGAAAAAAAAAATTCTACAAATGAAAAGAGTTTGGGAAAGTATGCATACAAAACCCTCAGGACCTGATACCTTGTAAACGTGAAGTAAAATTGGTCAAAAATGTAGGGGTACCATTTTATTGATATGAACAATCATAGTATTCAAGATATAACATCACAAACAAGGCCTCTGACTAAACCATGCAACTGATCTGCATTAATATGTTAGAAACTGCAAATAGAATCAGATTGGAAAATAACCCAAACAAATTCATCATGGCCTGAATAATCTTCATGGTAGCAAATCCATGCCTAAAATATAGTGAAGAATTCAGTTTTCCATGGTATTCAACCAGGTATAAACTTGTAAGACCACAAAATAGATCATTCTGCAAATCTGCACTCTGCACTCTGAGAATCAAAAGTAATTGCAAAAGGAATGAATTTGGCAAATTGTGCAAATAAACTCATGGGGGTCTTAAAATTGAACTGGGCTTCTATCATGTCTAAAACACCTCAGAATAATCCTTAGGTCATGAGAGTTAATCTGATCAAAGATACAAACATGCAAAGTAGGTCATTTTCTATAATCGGGCAATGTGTAGAATGCAGATTTAAATGAACACCTCAGAATGACCCTCTTCAAAACTCATCAAAACTGATATCTGAAAGTTATTACCCATTACATCTAATCAATGAAAGGTTTTTCACATTGCCCCAACCATTATCTCATATAAATCATCAAGTCATATTTTACTTTCACTTCAATTAAGCATCATCAATAAGTTTTCAGGGGTACTCACCTTGCCTTTGAGAAAATTTGAAATTAGTCACTCCAAATTTGTACCAAATTTGAGAGTACCAACTCAACTTAAGTGGTGTATGCGTAAGGGTTTCTAGGTGTTTACGGTATATCTAAATGAGATGGATGAGGTGGAAAGAGAGGAAAATATTCTTGATCATCCTATTCTATAGGAATTTATAGATGTTTTCTAAGTGAGATTCTAGGTATGCCACTAAAGCGTGACGTATATTTTCACATTGAGCTTGTTCCAGGAGAAGAAACTATCTATAGAGATCCTTATCGGAAAACTAATCATGAAATGAGTGAGCTAAAACTTTAGTTGGAGGAATTTTTGGAAAAGGGAAGAATTCAACCTCATGTTTTCCCTTGTGGAGCACCAGTCCTCTTTGCTAAAAAGAAGGATGGATCTTTACGCTTGTGCATTGAATACACATAGTTGAATAAGGTAACGATTAAGAATATGTATCCTTTTCCAAGGATTGATGATCTCTTTGATTAGATTAAGGTATCCAAGGTGTTCCCAAATATCGACCTCAAATCAGGGTATCACCGGTTGTGTATCTAGGATGCAGATATCCACAAGACTGCATTCTACACCCGCTATAGGAACTATGAGTTCACAGTGGTACCATTTGATTTTATGAATGCTCCATCAATTTTCATGTGCCTGATGAATGGATTATTTTATAACTATCTAGATCACTTTTTTATTTTATTCTTGGATGATATATTGATTTATTCTATAAATCCATAGAAGAGCATGAAGAGTATCTATGGAAGGTGTTACAGTGCCTAAGGGACAATTAGTTATATGCCAATTTAGAAAAGTGTGATTTATTCTATTCATAGGTACAATACCTAAGTAAGGTGATTTATGGTGAAGGTATTTCAATAGATCCTTCAAATATATAGACAATTGTGGAGTGTCCAAGACCCACTAATATGTCTGAGATCTGTAGTTTCATGGGTCTAGCTAGATATTACTGCCACTTTTTTAAGGACTTCTCTAGGGTTGATTACCCTATCACTTCCCTTCAGAGGAAAGGGAAGATTTTTTTTTTGTCAAAGAAGTGTGAAGATGCTTTTCAAAACCTCAAGAGGTGTTTTACTAGTGCACCTATCTTAGCAGTACCAGATCCAATAGGTGACTTTATGGTTTGTACTAATGCTTCTTTGGTCAGAATTAGAGCAGTCCTTATGAAAGAAGGGTGATTTATTTCTTATGAGCCTCACTAACTTAAGGATTTCAAGATGAACTACCATACACATGATCTTGAGGTAGCATCATTAATTTATGCATTGGTCTGATGGAGATATTTTCTATTAGGACATTGATTTGAGCTTCACAGTGATCATCACAGTCTACAATATATCTTTACCTAGCCTAATATTAATGCTAGATAGAGAAGGTGGATGGAATTTATTTGTGATTATGACTTTGGGATCAAGTACACTCAGGGTAAGGAGAATGTAGTAGCTGAAGCTTTGAATCGTAAGAGGAAGGCTATTTAAGTTTTGACTCTTAGTGTGGACTTGTAGAGTAGAATAATCCATGCACTTCTTAGATATACTTGGTATCAAGAGGTGAAGGCAGAGATCGAGTCAGAGAAGCCTTTGGAGGGTAAATTTTAATGTTTTTTTTGGAGTCAGATGGTCTTTTGTGTCACACAAGCTGGATATATGTACCACCAGTAGATGCTCTATGTGCATTAGTTTTATTTGAGGCTCATCATGTACCTTATTCGATACATTCTAGTGTCAAGAAGATGCACATAGACCTTTGATATATATATCATTATTCTAGTTTGAAGCATGAAATTGATGATTTTGTGGCTAGGTCCCTAGAGTGTCAGAGAGTTAAGGCACAACATCAGCATCCAGCAGGTATTTCACAACCAAATCTCATTCCATCCTAGAAGTGGGATATCATATCGATGTATTTCATAGTAGGTTTTCCTATGAATACTTGTAGACATGATGTTATCATGGTGACTATTGATTGGTTGACCAAGGTGGCACATTTCTCTCCTAAGGGGACATTCTATATTATGGCGTTAGTAGCCATGTCTTCATGTAGGATATTATGAGACAACATGGTATTCCTCATAGGATTATCTTAGATTGAGATCTTGTGTTTACTTCTACATTTTGGACTTCATTACAGCATGATCTTTGTGCCACACTAGATTTTAGTTTGTCATACCATCTTGAGATCGATGGACAAATAGAGATGATCAATTAGGTGCTAGAGGATATGTTGAGGATGTATGTCATGCATAGATAGACCCATTGGGAGGACTATTTATACCTATTTGAGTTTGTGCATAACAACGGTTATCATCGCTCTATTGGCATGTCACCTTTTCATGCTTTGTATGGTCATCCTTGTTGTACACGTTTGAGTTTAGATAGATTGGAGGACCGTATTCTCCTTGGTCAAGAGATGGTTTGAGATATGGAGCAACAGGTAGAGTGTATTTGTGAGCATTTGATAACTGCACAGGATAGGAAGAAGAAGTATGTAGATGCCAATAGGGTGGATAGGTAGTTTTTTAGTTGGGGGTAGATTTTTTTTGGGAGTACATCCATTGAAAATTAATCCATTATGGAAAGGGTTTGAATTTGGCACCTTATTTTGTTTGGATTTTTGAGATCATAGAGAGGATGGAATAGTTTCTTACCATTATGTTTTTTTTCCTAGCCTATCTCATTTTCATGATGTTTTTCATGTTTATGTGCTTAGACGCTATATTCTAGATATTTTACATGTGCTTGACTAGAATGCCTTGCAGGTAGAGGATGGGAAGTTGGCTTTTGAACCCATTCACATTCTTCAGCAATGGTATCTCACCCTCAGGGGTCACACTATTAAGTAGCTATGGGTCTAATGGGACCCAAATGAGGAGTCATCAGCGACTTGGTAGGATGCATCAAGATTATGGGATTTAAATCCCTATTTGTTTAGAGGATTCTAAGAGTAAGACTAATCCTAGGGGGTGGATGTAATACACACCCATAGATTTCTTTCAATTATTGGTGCCAAACTCTTTTAGCCTACTATTTGTAGTTGATTATGCCAAATTATTTTGGGCCACTATTTGTGTGAGCATATATTATCTCAGTTGGTTGGTGATGTCTAAATTTATGACTCTTATATCATGTGTTAGCATATAGAAGCTGGTTATGTTTTCATGATGTCATTTCTTATATGTTGATATCAGAATTGTGATGTAACTTACCTCGTACTTGCATTTGTATGGTTAGCATATATGTATTTTGTTTTCTTGTTGGCATGTTTAATATGGTAGAGGACGAAAACATAGTTAGTCGCATTGCGAGATCCACATGATCAATCGATCCCTGTTATTGTTTTATATGTGCGTGTGCGTGTGTGTGTGTGTGTGTTCTTATGATGATAGGTTTGTAGGTATAGGGCATCATCTTCCATGAATTGGTAGGAGTGAGTGTGCCCATATTTTTGCCTCAAATGGTAAAAGAGGGGAGTTAAGAGTCAAACCCAAAACCTTACCCAAAACCTATTTTGTCTTATGATTGGAGAAGGATTAGTTTGACTTCCTACCCAAATTGGTTTAGGGAACATGAATTTGTGGTTCCTCTTTTATTGAGTTTGTTGTGTGTTAATTTGATTGACTTATTTTGTGTGTTTTTGTTTGGTTATGCGCTTCTTCATGTTATGTTAATTAAATGGATTACTATGGATAATTAGTTATTAGTAAGTAATTATATATGTATTTATGTTGGCTTGATTAAATATTAAATGTAGGGTATTTAATTAATGAAATTAATTAAATACCATGTTTAAATAAAGAAGTTTAATTAAAAGTGGAATTCTAGAATATTTGGATTTAATTAAGTTTTTATTTTAATTATGAGTGAATAAAGATCTTTTTTTTTTATTTAAATATTTAATATTTATGTAATTGCATGCACATTTCAATTGATTAAAATTGAAATTATAAAACTATGTACAAGTTTTTTTTAAAGATATTAAAATATGAGTGCACAAGAAAAGAAAGTTTTATTTATTAATTATGATTTTTTTCTAGCAAAAAAGGTGAAAAATGAAAAGATGAGTTAACTTTCTGATTTTGACGATTAGGGTTTCTTTCTCTTTAGTAGGTAACTATTCTTTTCATTAGGGTTAGACATAGGTTTTTTTTGAAAGAATTAAAGTTTTGAGATTTGTTTGATTTTTTGGAAAAGTGTTTTTCTTGGAAGGTTGGGGAGAATTTCTGGAATCGATATTTTTGTAGGATATTATCACTCTGGTTTGGTTGTAGGATTCAAGCTTGGAGGATTTTAAGAATATCCATTTGTAGGCCTCATCATTCAAAGTTTGTTAGTGAATCCAACGTAGGGTTCTAAAACCTCCTTGCAAATTTCTAGTTTTGAAAAGATTGTTTTGTCTGTGTCTGAATAGATTTTGGTGTGTTTGGATTATGGAGGTTAAAATTCTTAGAATTTAATCTTTCCTTGGTGAACTATGTAATTAAAGAATAAACAAAGGACATGTCACATATTTGTATTTCATTTAATAAGGAAATTAGATATTCCTCCTTACGAGGATTCCTAAACATGGCACACACCTAATGTGAATGTAGCACTCATAGAGTATGGGAGTTACATGCAAACTCCTTCACTCATGTCTACTTAAGAGATGCTTCTCACACACTTCCCAAGTTGGATCTAACAAGTTGGTTCTCATGGGAATTCGTCTCTCTTCTTCTCTCATTCTCATTATTGCTCTCACAATATTTTAATGAGCTTCTTGCTCAAGCTATCTCTCCTTCTTGGGTTCTTGCCTCATTCATATTATATGCACAAGGGGTTTTTCTTTGTTCTTCCCTTTCAAAATCTTTGTCTCTTGTGTTAAGCTTGGATCTTCTTATGATTTTGGAGAAAGTTCTTGTATCATTGTTCATTCATTTCATTATTTTAAAAATCCTCTGTCTTTCTTCACTCTCTTGTATTATTTCCTAATCTCTATTTTTTTCTTTATATTTTTAAGAAAAATTGATTTACGTTTGAATTCTATGGAAAATGGATTTTCTGCTATATTTAGAATCTATTGGAAATAGTTGAATAAACCACGTTATTGTTGAGACAGTTGTGAAAACCAAATACTAGAGAAAACCCAGTGCAAATTTCTTTCCTATTTGATTTTTAGGCTTCTGAAAACTTTTAGATTCTATTATGTTTTAAAATATTGTGTTATAACTTCGTTGAGGACCTACGTTTACAAAATTAAACTCATCCCTTTTAGATGCAAAAATAATTTTATGCATATGAAAGGTCATGGTTGCATTTTTTACTTTTAAACATTCCTTATTGCCCTTAAAAATTATTGAAAAAAAAGAGTTAGGAAAATAAGCTTGCTCGTTTTTATTTAAAAAAAAAAATACACTAAAAAAATACTAGTCAAAAAAATATATCATGTTGTGTGTTTTAGTTTTAAACAAAATTTGTGAAAAGTGTTTTGTTTAGAATGTATTTAATAATAAATTAAAATTAATATTAGTTAATGATTATTTTATTTAATATTGGAACATTAATGATAGATTTATTATCTTGATTTGAATTAATCATTAATTTATGATTAATTTTAGAATTTAGTTTTTGATCTCATCTTTATTTTATCCAATTTATATGACCTACTGATGTTCTGATATTATGAATTTAGATGATGATTTTAATAGTTAGTTGAAATATATTGTGTGAGCTTATCTTAAAATATGTTACGTCATTGAATGACTTTCAGGTGCAATGTTAATTTTCTGTAAATTCTATGTGGTGGATTAGTGTTTTACCTTCAGTGTAGAATTATGCTTCTATGGGTGTTAATTTGGGTAGTAGAGTGACCATAGAAAAAGTTACAAAGGCTTGGGATGTGTTCTGTTTTCATATCCTTTTGTGGTTGTGATTTGATTCTCTTACCCAACACTAATATTGTAATATCATGATGTTTATGTTTGTTTCTTTGAGATTTTGTTTTTATGTTATGATTGTTCCTGTTGAATTGAGAGGAACTTGATTTTGGGTTTTCCTTTATGTGTACCCTTTTAAGATCAATGCGTGATATGCGATCTTAGGGTAGGCTATCTAGTTGTGTAGTAGGGGTGGCTTGTAATAAGTGTTGGTGCCCACAAGTGGCCACTAGGATTTCTTATTGCAAGTAATCTTAACAAGTGATAATATAAAACATTAATCGGTTTTAAAATGAATTAATAAGATAAG
The DNA here is from genome assembly GCA_018584345.1 of Thuja plicata. NCBI lineage: Eukaryota > Viridiplantae > Streptophyta > Pinopsida > Cupressales > Cupressaceae > Thuja > Thuja plicata. The sequence goes on along the minus strand of MU226634.1, from coordinate 642,978 downwards.
GTTCCTCACCCATGCTTGAGAGCTATTATAGGTTAATTTATAGGATGAGATAATATTTTACGCCTTCATAGGTGTGTGTCTTGCATAGTTAGTGACTTTTTTTTTTTGAGAAGTCATTGATACCACATATGGTAACTTGAGTGTCGAGGCCTAGAGAGGCTACTAGGAAAAAACTCAAGGGTTAGATGTATTTGATGACACCTTCCTATATACAACTTATATTTCCAATATGTGTTAGTTTCCTCTAGATTAGTGAGTATTACCTTGAAGTATGTGTACCACACCTAGAGTTAGAGAGCTATCAGGATCCCCTTGCATATTTTTCACTTCCTTCTTTGGTTTTGTTATCCGAGTGGGGTTTGTTGTTATCTCCTTAGCATGGTGGGGTGGACTTTTATAGTTCCACATGGACGGGTGGTAGTGATTCTTTATCATTTGTGATTCAACATGCTTGTTCTAGTGCTAGATGATCCTTTTGATGAACTACAATTGATTGTATATTTGAAATCATTTGGTTGATAATCAACTGAGTTATAGATGTGATGATAGACATTAATCAGTAAATGCATTGTCATTGATGTCAACTTATTTGAGTATCATTATGGTAAAAAACATATATTATGGGTTAAAGATATAGAAAAAAAAAAGTGTATTTGGTCGTTAATTGAAGAGTTATTTATACATTGAGTTCCAGTGAACACTGAGTAAATACAGTGTATACCGAGCACAGTGATAACTGAGCTAGGGACCACTGAGACATCATGGTATTGACTGAGCAATTACATCAAATTGAGGCCGACTAAAATGATGAGCTAGAAAATTTGATTTTGAGGTAAATGATAAGATATATTATGATGATCAAAAAACTATGAAAATTCATTAAAGATCGAATGAAGAAGATTGAAACGTATTTTTAACACAATTGTCGAGGAAGGTTTAAGCGGAAAAAGCAATGATGGAGATTAAGCATAAAAATATAAAGGATGGAAATTAAATGAGCTATGATGTCTATATAAGAGAAAAGAGATTTATCATGATGCTATGACACGCACACATGAAAATTTCATGCATGACAGATCAAACTGGTTAAAGATAGAACCGATCATTTCTACAGACAACACTGAGTGATAGAGGAAAGAGCATTAACTAAGCAAAATATTGTATGAAGAATCAGATGAACTGAAGTGAAAAAAATAATCAGATGTACTATGTACTTAGCATAGATATGAAAATCTACAAGCATACTTGTATTTGAATCAGATCATTACTGTACTAGTTTAACCATTGCTATAGATAAATCTCTTAACCAAGTAGGATGTGAAAGTATTTATTATGACATTATAATGAATGTTGAGTGTTTTCTTGTTGACCCCATAATGAATGATTGGTCAAGAGAGAACGGTTAGTTTTTAAATCCTCTAACAAAGTCATATTTAACAGTGTGCATTGTAACCTTTAATAGGGTTGGCTCTTAACCAATCTCATTTCAGAAGAGTGAAATATTTTGGGTTACCAGTCCCAGGTGGTTTTTCCCTTAGCAGGGTTTCCACATTAAAAATCTATGTGTTAATGGTGCAGGAGAACCTTAAGGTCTCAAGGAAGATCTTTGTAAATTTTGGCTTATAGGTGGTTCTAGCCAACCACCAAGGTAATAAAGACTAATGATAAAGTCCCAAGTTTTATTGGAGAGTGTTTAGAGGTAACATTGTTTGGAGTCATGTCTTTTGTGTGTTCAATTAGGCTCTAGTTTTTAAGTCCTAGAAAAATCAACATGGTTCAAAGTTTTACCAAGACTCCAAAATGGAGTGGAATTTATAATTTTTATGTTTTTAATTGTTTTAAGGTCTAATGGAATGATTTAGAGTTGAATTTAGCAAGATAGGTTAGTGGAACATCAAATGAGCAAAAGTTGTAAAAGTTGCTCATGACAACATGGCTACTTTGCAAAGTTGTCATGACAACATTTACTAAAATATGAGAAATAGATTTAATGGTGTTCTAATCTAGACCTAGGGGTCCAAAAATGTGGGGGTAGACTATTTAAGCTAGACAAGCCCTAATTTAAAGGTTGGATTGGTTATTGTATGTACTGTGTTTCAAAAAGGAAAGAACTGGACTGTGTTTTGTAATAGAGCCTTCATCCAGATCTTTAATGGACTGAATGGAATAAATTAATTCATTGATACATTTATTTTTGTTATGTAATTGAATTATTTGGAGCTATTTTGTTATTTTAGTTCTTTTGTTAGCCATTTTGTAAATTCCTTTAGTTTCACTAGTTCGTTGGTTTTTTCAGAGCCAATCATGTAAAAATGAGTCCCACTTGAGTTCCCATGGTTGAACTTCAATGGCAACTTAGAATAAATTAGGGGATTATTTAAGTAGTGTAAATATGTATTGTAGATTTTGTGTGTTTAGGGGAGTTAATTTTTCCATCAAGCCCTAGGCAAGTTCAGTGGTATTTTGGCTAGGAGCTTGAACAATACAAAACCAAGAGAGCTTGCTAGATGGATTGGTTTGAGCCAATAAATGGTGGAGAGGTGTATGGTAATGTGTCCTTGAAATGTGTATTCAAGGAGAAGATTAGAGGAGGCCATTAGAAAAACTAGTGAAAGCAAAGAAACTTGACTAGACTGCATGCCCTTCAAACCCTTTAAAATAGGGGTTTGCTGGAAATCTTGTGTACAGAAAACTTGAAGACCTAAAACCTATAAAATAATTGAGCCTAGGGTGGTCTTATAAATAATCCTCAATTAGTTTATATGGTTATTAAGGAAATGTTTGAAGAAATCCAAGAATTCAGTTTCTGCGAGGCTTAATTCAGCAAAAAGGGCTACAAGGCCTAAAAAAAGAAAACTTGGAACTTGATTGGAAACCTATGCAGGAAACAAAAGGAATGGATCAAGAATGGTGAAAATTGAAGGAGTAACAATTAAAAAACCAATTTCCATTTCTAAGAACCATTTTGGAAGATAGGTGCAAGTTTTAGCCTATGGATGCACATTAGGCATTGTGAAGGAGAGGAGTGAGTTTGAAGTTGTTGGAGAGATCTAGTGGGAGTAGAGGAATATAGAAGTGACCTCTAATTAGGGTAGAGTGTATTACCATAGGAAGACTAAAGAGTGGGTCTTGATAAGAGAGAGAGTTCTCTTGTGAGTTATATCTCCCCTTCAAAGTGGTATCAGAGCCATTGAAAGGCTTGGGAAGTGGATAGTGTATGAAATAAGGAAGTGAATCCATTGGAGAAAGCACCATGATGACCAATGCAAAGTTGGAAAGAGAATTTTCAGAGAAACAAGTCAAGAATAGAATTCTAGAAGAAGATATGGAGGATATGAAGCAAAAGCTAGTAGAAGTTGCAGAGACTGCAAGAAAGATGAAAGAATAGATATGAGAGGATAAATTCAAAGGAAAGAGTCAATTTGAAGAGGAGGAAGAACCAAAAAAAGACCCTCAATTACCTAATTACCCTTTCCTCAAAGCCCTCAAGCCACTAAGTGGTAAGGAATTAGAAGGGATCCTTGTATTCTTTGGTCAAATGGATGCATAATTAGTGATGGAATGGATTGAGGGTATGGAAAATCACTATGAGTGTGATGGAATCATAGAGGCATAGAAAGTAAAGATAGCCAAATCAAGGCTAAGAGGACAAGAATTAACTTGGTGGAAGATCTTGCAAGAGGAAACAAAAATAGAAGGGAAGAAACCAATAGCCAATTGGAAATCTATGGTGGCTAAGGTGAAGGAAAAATACCTACCATAGGATTATGATGGTGCAGAGGCACCAATAGAATAATTAATTTCATCACATTTTATGTGAAGCCCAATGTTTCCTTTCTAAAAATATGAACTAAAGCCCATTTCAATATATATGTAAGGTATTTAAAAGCAAAATCTTGCTAAATTTATAATTTTGCAAGATGTGCCAAATATGTAATTAAGGATTTGAATGAGCATTGTAACCAATCAAGAATGTGAAGAGTCTTTGTAAACACCCAAGAGAATTATAAAATGGGCCAGAATGTAATTGAATAGGATATAGTTGATAGAGGAAGAAGTTACAGTGAATAGAGAATAGAATTGTGAAAGGAATCAGGCTCTCTCACTTCCAGGTAGAGATCCATCAATATTATGTATTCAAATAAATTCTAATGACATGTTTTATGTATAGGAGTCGATTAATGGTGGTTTCTATTTTTATATGAATCATTTTCATTATCTATCAAAGTTAATGGTTTTATGGAGATCTATTCCATAGATTTCTATTTGGATTGGTCTTTGGGTATTATAATTTCTCAGATTTTTATTGAAAGTATTTGATAGTGAAAGGAATTGGGTTTTGAGTCTATTTGTTTATGGCTCAGGTTTTGTTTATTGATAGTCCCATTTTGGGACGTTAATTGTCATTCCACTTAAAAAAGAACTGGTTTTAAAACCATTTGTAGATTCTTATGTGTAATGGTACTGAAACATTTTTCTTAAGAACCGTTATGCAAGTTCAACATGATTTAGAATAATGACACTAGGGATTTATTGAAACTGCCTATGGCCCATGTAGAACCCATAAAATAATGTTTCAACAGTCATTTGGAGGAGGGACCCAAGTGATATTTGTGCACATGTTTATTTGCATTGGAATGGCCGAACATTATTAATTATCATTTCCATAGCGACTAGCGAAGGACATTATGTTTTGAGCTTGGTATTTGTCAATGGAAAAGGTGGATTCAACTAGTGTAATGGTGGACAATCCCAGTTTGTGGTGAAGAAGGAGAACAGTGGTGAACGTATTGCATATACATGCATGTTCATGTTGAGACCATCAGGATGGAAATGAACTCCAATATCGGTCCATGGAAGCCATAAACATGCAACAGTCATCGAAACATGGTGATATGAAACAATGATTTCTTTTGGAGCTCAATATTTAACTGATGTTATTATATTATGTTGAATACTATTGGTTTCGGAATATCAAAAGATTGTGAGCCCCAAATGAATGTTTATAGAGAAATAAAGGATAATATGCAGAGTTAGGAAAGATGATAAAGTATATGCAAATTGAAAGACTACCATCGATGCCCTCTGCATCATATGACATTCAACTACACAAAAGGAGATAGAATCTCAAACAGAAAGATTTAGATATGGCCAAAATATATTCCTTAGGTCCAGAGGGAAAGAGGTAGAGAGCATTAGAGTTTCTAAGTATCTCAATGGCCTTAGGTTGAACATTCAATAAGAGTTAAGCCTCTTTACCTTAACTTCTATTCACAGTTTTTTTCAAATGGCCCTTAAGGTGGAAGAAAAACTAAGAAAGAAGCAAGATTCAAACTCTAGGGGTAGAGGAATATGTAGAGACCCCAAAGGAGGATATAGAGGTGGTTATAGTGGTATAAGCAATGAGACAAGAGGCCAAGGAGACTCTAATTTTGTTGAAAAAATACCTGACTCAAACAATAGAGGAGGATATAGCTGAGGAAGAGGTTTTAATAGTGGTGGAAGAGGAAGATCGGGTGGTTTTGGAAGAAGCTCACATTTTTCTTCAATTAAGTGTTATAATTATGGCCAAATGGGTCACCATGCCTATAGGTGTTAGGATAATCCATCATCTTCACAAGGTGAAAAAAATATTGCATGTGTGCAAGAAGAAAACATTACAAAACAGTCTGAGATAAGTTTGGATTTAGAAAAGGGAGAAAACCTCAAGCTTAGGAGGATTTTGATCAAAGAACCTACAAGGGATGAACACAAACAAAGTAGGGTTCTTTTTAGGGTCAAGTGTAATATTATTGGTAAGGTGTGTAGGGTAATAATAGACTCAGGGTCTACATATAATGTGATCTCAGAGAAAGTAGTACAGAAGTTAAAATTGACTAAGATACCTTATGTTTGTTCTTACAAAGTGAATTGGTTGAATAAGGGGGAAAACATATTGGTCAATGAACAAGTGTGGGTTGATTTCACCATAGGTAAGTATCAAGACAAGATACTTTGTGATGTGGTTTCAATGGATACATGCCATCTATTGCTAAGAAGACCATGGCAATATGACAAGGAGGCAGTCCACCATGGCAAGGAGAATAAGTACTCATTCAAGAAGAATGGAGTAACTTATAAGATACAGTCTTTGATAAAGGAAGATATAGTGGAGAAGATGGAATCCAATACTCTTCTAATGAGTGGGAAAGAATTCCTAAAATAAATGGAGGAAGAAGGAATTGGTTATGCAATCTTGGTGAAGCCAAAGGAGGATGAGACACCCAAACAAGCACCTATGCTTACAAAAGTTAGACAATTGTTAGATTAGTACCAAGACATCATATGTGAAGGGACACTAGCATCACTACCTCCAAAAAGATAAATCAATCATCAGATTGATTTTGTACAAAGGGAATCATTGCCAAACAAAGCTTCCTACAAGATGACACCGAAGAAGAACAAGGAGATTGCAAGGCAAGTGCAAGATCTTTTCGGCCAGGGTCTTATAAGAAAGAGCATGAGTCCATGTGTTGTTCCAGTGGTATTGGCTCCTAAGAAGGGATGTAAGTGGAAAATGTGTATTGACTCTAGGGAAATAAATAGGATACCAATAAGGTATAGATTTCCTATACCTAGAATATAATACTTAATGGATTGCTAAGGGGGTGCTATGTACTTCTCAAAGATTGATCTTAAAAGTGGATATTATCAGATTAGGATGAAAGAGGGGGATGAGTGGAAGTCATCTTTTAAAACCATAGAGGGATTATATGAGTGGTTGGTAATGTCATTTGGGATTACAAATGCACCTAGCACTTTTATGAGGGTCATGAATGAAGTCCTAATTACATAGGGGTATTTTTCGTTGTATACCTAGATGATATCCTCATCTTTAGAAAAACAAAAGAAGAGCACATGAAGCATATAGAACTTGTGTTGAAGAGACTCCAAGAAGAAAAGTTCACCATAAACCTTAAGAAGAGTGGATTCATGAAATAAGATTTAGTCTTCCTAGGATTTCTAGTATCCCAAGGTGACTTGAAGATGGATAAAAGAAAATTTGAAGCCATTTTGAGTTGGCCTACTCCTCAGACAGGGACTAAAGTGAGAAGCTCTGATGGGTTGGCCCAATTCCATAGGAATTTTATAAGAATATTTAGTGAAATCTATGCACCTGTCCTAGATACCATAAAGGGTGGAGTCAAGACAAAGTTTATATGGACCAAGGAATCCAATGAAGTGTTCTAAAGATTGAAGAAAGAAGTGGCTACCCAACCTATACTCATGTTTCCAAGTTTTGATAAGTTATTCATTGTGGAATGTGATGCTAGCAACATAGGAGTGGGTGCAGTACTAAGCTAAGAAGCAAGACCAATGGCCTTCTTTAGTGAAAGATTAAATGAAGAAAAATCTAGGTGCTCATCCTATGATCTAGAGCTTTATGCATTGGTGAAAGCTCTTAAGAAGTGGAGGCACTATTTGTTGCCAAAATATTTTTTTGTATACACTAATAAATAATCCTTAAGCTACATAAATACACAAGAAAAGCTCAGTTTGAGGCATATAAAGTAGATGGAGTTTCTGCAATCATACACTTTTACAATCAAGCACAAGAAGGGGGTAAACAACAAGGTTGCACATGCCCTTAGTAGGAAGTTTCTTACTACTCAAGAAATACAGTTGCAGAGAATAGGGGTTGAAGGATTCAAGGATCTTTATGAAGGAGATGCAAATTTATCAGAGATCTATAAGGTATGTAATGATTTTGATAATCATTTTCATAGTGAATATGCAGACTATACTTTACAGAATGGTTTATTGTTCAAAGGGAAACAAATATGTGTTCCAAGGGGTTCCATGTGGGAGATCCTCATCCAATAGAAGCACAATGGAATTTTGAGTGGACACTTTGTGTTAAACAAAACCCTAGACCTAGTAGAGAGATTCTATTGGTGCCCTAAAATGCAGAAGGATATAAGGAGGTATGTTGAGAAATGTGGAGTATGTTAGAAGGAAAAGGGGACATCATCAAATAGAGGTCTTTACCAACCATTACCCAACCCAAATAGACCATGGGAGTGCATAAGTATGGATTTCATAGTGGGGCTACCTAGGACACCAGCTAGTTTGGAAAGTGTGTTTGTGGTAGTCGATAGATTCAGTAAGATCAGTCACTTTATCCCATGTAAAACAACACATGATTCCAGTCACATTTCCCACCTTTTATTCAACGAGATAGTAAGGATGCATGGTTTTCCAATGAGCATAGTTGTAGACAAAGATGTGAAATTTATGGGACACTTTTGGAAAACCCTCTGGAAAATATTGGGCACTAATTTGGCTCATATTTTTGCATATCATCCTCAAATAGATGGCCAAACAAAAGTAATTAATACGGTACTTGGTAATTTTTTGAGATTTTTTACCAAGGAGTATGGAAAAGGATGGTAATGAGTCATTCCATAAGAAGAGTTGGCCTATAATGGAAGTGCAAACAAGACTAATGGTAAGAGTCCATTTGAGATTGTGTATGGATTACATCCAAGGGGTGTTTTTGATCTTAGCAATCTAAAAGGTTGTGAAGGGATTAGTGGACATGTTGATGATTTTTCTCATTCAATGAGAGAATTCCATGAGAAAGTGAAGAAGACGCTAAACGAGGCAAATCAGAAGCTTAAATCTAAGAAGGATGAAGGGAGAAGAGACTTATAGTTTGAGGTAGGAGACTTGGTGATGGTATACTTGAACAAGGCTAGGCTACAGAATGGAATACCAAGAAAACTATAGATGAAAAGGATTGGAACATGCAAGGTGTTAGCTAAGTATGGCTCAATGCCTACAAAGTGGATCTACCCAAGGAGATGTCTATTTATCTCATTTTCAATGTGAAGGATCTAATTAGATATAAAGGACCTGATGTGAAGGAGAAGGAGTAAGAAAAAGCATAGAAAAGGATGTGGAAGAACTCAGAGTACCTATCCAACTAAGCCACAAGCTGAAATGATTTTAGATTCAAGAGTAAGAAGAAGAAGACTAGGAGTAAGACATACATGGAGAATCTAGTCAAATGGGAGAAACAACCCGAGTCAGAGGCTAAATGGATAGAAAAGAGTGAATTTAAGAAGCATGGAATCAGTTTGGAGTTTTTCACACCTCAGGTACCTTGAATTTCTTGTTGCAGGGGGAGAATGGTGCAGGAGCACCTTAAGGTCTCAAGGAAGATCTTTGCAAATTTTGTCTTGTAGGTGGTTCTACCCAACCACCAGGGTAATAAGGACTAATTATAAAGTCCCAAGTTTGATTTGGTGAGTGTTTAGAGGTAAGAGTGTTTGGAGTCATATCTTTTGTGATTTCAATTAGGCTCTAGTGTTTAAGTCCTAGAAAAGTCAACATGGGTCCAAGTTTGACCAAGACTCCAACATGGAGTGGAATTTATATATTTTATCTTTTTAAGTTTTTGAAGGTCTAATGGAATGATTTAGATTTGAATTGAGAAAGCTAGGTTAGTGGAACATCCAATGAGCAAAATTTGTAAAAGTTGCTCACGACAACTTTACAACTTTGTAAAGTTGTCATGACAACATTTCCTAAAATATGGGAAATGGCTTTAATGGTGTTATAATCCAAACCTAGGGGTCCAAAAATGTGGGGGTAGACTATTTAAGCCCAGAAAAAACCTAATATAAGGGTTAGATTGGTTATTGTACGAACTGTGTTTTGAAAAGGAAAGAATTGGACTATGTTTTGTAACAGAGCCTTCATCTAGATCTTTAATGGATTAAATGGACTAAATTAATGAATTAAGACTTTGATTTTTTTTATTTAATTTACTTATGTGGAGCTACTTTGGTAGTTTATTCCTTTTTTATCCATTTTGTAAATTCCTTTAGTTTCACTGGTTCGCTAGTTTGTTAAGAGCCAAACATGTAAAAATGAGTCCCACTTGAGTTCCCATGATTGAAACTCAATGGAAACTTGGAATCAAGTAGGAAATGTGTAATTAGTGTAAATATGTATTTTAGATTTTGTGTGTGTAAGGGAGTTAATTTTTCCTTCAAGCCCTAGGCGAGTATAGTGGTATTCTGACTAGGAGCTTGAACAGAATAGAAGCAAGAGAGCTTTCTAGATCAATTGGTTTGAGCCAATAAATGGTGGAGAGGTGTAGGGGAATGTTTCATTGATATTTTTATGCAAGGAGAAGATTAGAGGAGGCCATTAGAGAAACTAGTGAAAGAAAATAAACTCGACTAGATTGCATGCCCTTGAAAGCCTTGAAAATAGGGGTTTGGTGGAAATCATGTTTACGGACAACTTGAAGATCTAAAACATAGAAAATCCTTTAGCCTAGGGTGTTATTATAAATAATCCTCAGTTAGTTCAAGGGGTTATTAAGGATATTTGTGAATAAATCCAATAATTTAGTTTCTAGGAGGCCGAATTGGGCAAAAAGGGCTATAAGGCCTAAAACTAGAAAACATGGAACTTGATTGGAAACCTATGCAAGAAACAAAAGGAATGGATCAAGAATGGTGAAAATTGAAGGAGGAACAATGAAAAACCCTATTTCCATTTCTAAGAACAATTTGGGAAGATAGGTGCAAGTTTGAGCCTATGGAAGCACATTAGGCATTTTGAAGGAGGGGAGTGAGTTTGAAGTTGTTGGAGAGATCTAGTGGGATTAAAGAAACATAGAAGTGACCTTTAAGTAAGGTAGAGTGGATTACCTTAGGAAGACTAGAGAGAAGGTCTTGAGAAGAGAAAGAGTGCTCTTGTGATTTAGATCTCCCCATTAGTTAATGTGTATGATTGTTAGGGATTGTATTTTTATTTACACATTTCTTTATCTACATTGATGGGTAATCACAGTATTGATTTAATAATACTTGGTATAGGAATAAAATTTTGAGATTAAAGTTATATTTCACCAAGATGATTTATATGTTTGAAATTTTTGTGATATACATCTAGGAGAATTTGGGACTATAGGATAATTGAGAACAAATTGATTCATCCCCCCTCTTAGTTATCTAACAGCTTTTGTGATTGTGCTCATTGTTATTCTTCATTGGTTGATTTGATGTTATCATATATATATTCTAATATTATATTAGCATAGCTCATTTGATACCTAATATATATTGTATCTTTTTTGTATTAATGATTACAACATACCCTATGGCATGTAGAGAGGATGTGAGTTTGATGTAAACCTTATGTTTTTCAATTATAGATGTTATCCATCTATAAATGTCTAATATTTTATTTATGGTTATCTAGTTTGAGTTTTGGTCTTACGTAATTCTACGTCATGGAACCCTTGAGTTTTTTAATCTATTATTGCATTTTTTATGTGAGAAAATGATTATTTCTTATGCATTATTGTATGATCTTGTTGTGTAAACTTAAAAAATTGTTCTTCAAACTTAGTAACATGTTTTAGTTAAATTGATCATATTTCCACAATCCATCAAGTTTGAGCTTGAATTTATGGTTATAATTGTGTATTTTTTTAAGAATCAACATTTCGGATCACACTCCATGATTCATCATCAGGATGTAAGAGAAGAGATTGATGACATGTAATTGATTGGATGTTTGATAATCTTAAGTTGAAGATGATGCAAGACATTAAATCAGTTAATGGTTTGTATTGTCATTGATGTCAACTTGATATCATCTATATGGTCATAAACATAATGCCAAAGACTTCAGAGAAACAATAGAACAAAGGTTATGCTTTCAACAATACATAAAAGTCAAGTATTCACCAAGTGACAAACTACACCGGTGGAGTGCACACCATCGGTAAAGACAAAGATAAAGTCACAGTGATGCCTGATGAGTAGAAGACAATGTTCCCCAACAAAGCAGAGTCGCATTGATGCATGACAAGAAGAAGAAAGTGTTTCCTGAGGAATCAGAATCATAGTGTTGCCTAACAAGCAAGATCCAATGATACCCGACGGACGGAGATCCCGAAGCTACCTGAAGTTGTACTGACAGAACTGGCAGTTTTCACCGGTGACAAACTATAGAATTGACCGACAGAATAGAGAGATCAGAAAATGAAAAAGTATTTAGCTAGCAGAGCTTAAGGATAGACTTAACTGGTTGTTTTAGTTTTTTTATTCAACCGCAGTTAATAAATTGATTTGTATAGCTAGCAAGAAGATAACTACAAGATAAATCAGGATTCAAAGCCGTAAATCAATTTGGCTGGATTGTTTTTCATGCCAAGAATCAAGAATCAAGAACCTAGAATTAGGGAATATCATGTCTATATAAGAGACAAGCATAATTCATTTTCGCAAGCAATCAGATACAAGGGGGAGTGAATTTATAAAAATATGCTGAAGAGAAACTGATGAAGGATAAACTTCATGCAATCCTGATCAATCAATATAAGGGAGAGCTAAAGAATTTTGTAGACACTGACACATAGATAAGCACAACATCATAGAGCAGAAAGAGTTAAGAATAAAGGAATTGAATTGATACATTGATTAGAAAGGTATTGAGCATAAATAGATCTGAATATCTGCAATTCAAAGTTGCATTAGAAACAAGTCATTGTGTTTCAGTTTAGCCATTGAAGCATTAAGTCTCTTAACAAAGTAGGACTTAACAGTCTTTTATATTTGAGGTATATCCTAACATATTACCAAAAAGGTTGACTCATGATAGTAGCATCGGTCTTACGTAAAGCCTATTGACAGTCTAAGAAGGAGGCTGATTCAAGGATGGTAGGAAGATTAGCATAAAGCCTACTAATGGTCTAGAGACTGATTCAAGGATGGTAGCATAGATGCCAGATACTTAGTGACAACCTATGCATAAAAATCCTCTAACAAGGTCACACTTAACCGTGTGTTTGTAACCTTTAACAAGGTTGGCTCCTAATAGGGCTCACTTAAGAAGAGTGAAAATTTGGGGTACTGATCCCAGTGGTTTTTCCCTTAATAGGGTTTCCATGTTAAAATCCTTGTGTTATATGTGTATGGTTTATTACTTTATTGTTTTACATTTCACATATGCATTTATGGATTGATTGGTATACTTTGCATATTTACTGAGTATTGGTAAATAAGTTTTACTGCTTATCAGTTATCAAGGATAATAAGGACAGACAAGGCAAACCGATAGACAGTTATTTATTTCAAGTATTTCAAAGGAATACATCTTGTAGGGAATTAATAACCAAAGGAGTATTGATTGGTGGAAAAAGGTTTAATAGGATGAAAAATTGAGGCCACTAATTCACTCCCCCCCTCAGTTATTACTAATAGACAGCAATAAGGAAATGTGAATCACGTTATATTCCTCTCTGCTCTTACATCTTGATGATGGATCATGATGTGTGATCCAAAATGTTGATGCTTAAAAACATACACAATCAAAACCAAAAATTCAAGCTCAAACTTGTTTTAGATTAATCTATCTTGGGTTTCCTGGCGGGGCATTACAGTTACATCATATCTTGAATGCCTTCATGGGTTTGATGCCAAAGTAACAAAAAATTGTGTTCAAGGTTGGGACAGTGGTAATATCATCCTCTTTGCCATGCATGTTGATCTTGATGAAGAATTTGTTGCAAATTTTATTGGGTTATTGATGAAGGTATCAAATTATACCATGCCAAAAAGACTTTAGTAGAAGCTTTGAAGTAGTTTCCCAAATCCAATTAGGAGAAGAAGAAACCGGTGAACCTTAACAACACCTATTTTTCTCCTATAAAGATTTAGGACATTTGGAAGGAACTTGTGAAACCAATAATGGAATACTTGACTTTGGATGGAAGGTTTACATGCTTCTATGGCTACCATCTGGTAATGCTTCACCATTTTAGACATAAAATATGTGTTTCCTTTCCATTTTATCTCACATATTAGTTTAAATGCTAGTTTTGCAGATCATAAGGAGAACCCTAGTAAATGTCTCATCAAGGCCTTATTCTACTTATTTATGATAATTTTAGGGACAGAGATCTCCCATCCCCCTCTGGTTATGCATGGTCCTATAAACAAGGAGGATAAAAGTGATAGTGAGTATGAGGATGGGTGGGCTATAAAGATCATGATGCAATTCAAGGTAGGAGAATCCCCAAAGGAGATGTCCAAGCCCCCAGCTAACAACCACACAATGGAATTGCAACAAGAAACCAAGATCTGAAAAAAATATGAAATCTGATTCATAAAACAAATGATTACATGCAATGTGTCTGGCTGTAAGGCCTTCCTAGTTACAGAACAATACAAAGTAAATATTAGTTCTGTAAGATCCCTAAAGATCAAACTAAATCCTAACCCTAGCTAGCCAGATTTGTAACAACATGCCACATCAAACTAGTAGAAACACCAAGAAGGATCTAAACTTGTGCTCACAAGAAACCAAGAAGCCTTCTTGTTTTCCAATCCCACAGTTAGCTACTATATCTTCTCAAATCCACTCCATGCTTTTTTTTACTATCACAAATAGACCCCACACCTCGCTTTAAATACTAGCATGACTACAAGTCGACCTGTTGCAAATAAAACCTTATATTAAATACATATTCAAGCCACAATTTGGCCTACAAACAAATATTAAATGACCCAGTCTGGCATTATTATTAATTAAATGCACAAGGATAAAGATCCAAGACCCAAATAAGTCCGCAAAAATTGCCACAATTGATCTATATCACGATTACACACTACATCCATCAAGTCAACCTCCCAGATCCGCTAGAACACTAGTCGACAAACCAAACTTTTGAGTACCAGATAACCAACTGCTGAGCACCAGAAGTTGCCAAACCCACCGACCAACACATGCCAAATAATACTGAAGCTAATCTCTAGTATGTCTTGAGCCCTTTAGTGAACAAGATCCTTGGCCAACACACAACTAAAAAAAATCATACCAACTAAGTTCTCCAACACTAAGGTCAAAGTTCTCAAACATGCAGGATTTCCAACTACCCTAGGATGCTCCTGCATTAGACACCTGATGTGCAAAAAATATTCTCTTAAAGGTTGGAAGAACATCTTATGGAATTAAACACATAAATCCTAAACTGGTTCTTTAGATACATGTCTTCCAAATCTTCAACACTCTTACCCTGGATCCACTTCTCCTTTCTTTGCCTTCTCGAGTCTTTTCTTGACACTTCATAGGTCTGTTCCTCATACTGATCTCTAACCCTTTCAAAATCCTTCAAATCAACTTCCCTCCCAAATCTCACGTTTCTCCTACCAAGTTATTTATTCTACAAAGACATCAGTGAAAACTTCCTTTCATCCTTCTCAACATAAAACACATTCTTGACATAATCATGCACAACCCTGCAATCATACTGCCTAGGTCTACTGAGTAATATGTTATGACTACTCATGTTTAGAATATCACACAATACTTGATCCTTATATTGGATAACTGAAAAGTCAACAATAAATTTATCCCTCTCTTCCAAATAATGTACATCTTGTAACCAACCAATCCTGTAAGGAAAAGGATGTCTCACTCTCTTCAAACAAAGTTTATGAACCATCTCCTCGGCTACAAGGTTATCAGTATTACCACCATCCACAATTACATTTCAGATTTTACCAGTAGTCTTACAACAAGTCCTGAACAAATTAATCCTTTGACTAGGATCCAGTACTCTCTTACCAAATAGTACTCACCGAACCAACAAATTATCTCCTCCTTGTTCAGGTTCACTCACCAAGTCTTCAGCCTCATTCACCATAGCAGCTCTTTGGTCACTAGTCTTATGGGAATATTCAAAATCTCTATGTCCTTCTTCACCACAAAAAAAACAAGTACCCTTATGTGTTGATCCCTTCAGTGAATAAGATCCTTGGCCAACATGAAACCAAGAAACATCATACCAACTGAGTTCTCCAACACTAAGGTCAAAGTTCTCCAACATGCAGGATTTCCAACTACCCTAGGATTTTCCTGCATCAGACACCTGATGTGCATAAAATATTCTCTTGAAGGATGGAATAACATCTTATGGGATTAAACACATAAATCCTAAACTTGTACTTCAGATACATGTCTTCCAAGTCTTCAATACTCTTACCCTGGATCCACTTCTACTTTCTTTGCCTTCTTGAGTCTTTTCCTGACACTTCATAGGTTTTTTACTCACACTGATCTGTAACCCTTTCATAATCCTTCAAATCAACTTGGCTCCCAAATCTCAGGTTCCTCCTACCAATTTCTTTATTCTGCAAAGACATTAGTGAAAACTTCCTTTCATCCTTCTCAACAGAAAACACATTCTTGACATAATCATGCACAACCTTGCAATCATACTTCCTAGGTCTACCAAGCAATTTTTTATGAATACTCATGTCTATAATATCACACAATACTTGATCCTTATATTGGATAATTGAAAATTCAATAAGAAATTTCTCCCTCTCTTCCAAATCATGTACATCTTGTAACCAACCAATCCTGTAAGGACAAGGATGTCTCACTATCTTCAAACAAAGTTTTTGAACCATCTCCTTAGCTACAAGGTTATCACTACTGCCACCATCCACAATTACATTTCAGATTTTACCAGTAGTCTTACAATGATTGCTAAACAAATTACTCCTTTGACTAGGATCTAGTACTCTCTTACCAAATAGTACTCACCAAGCTAGAAATTTGTCTCCTCCTTTTTTACGTTCACTCACCAAGTCTTTAGCCTCATTCACCATAGTAGCTCTTTGGTCACCAGTCTTATGGGAATATTCAAAATCTCTATGTCCTTCTTCACCACAACAAAAACAAGTACCCTTACAGGAATCCTTACCTTTCCTCTTCCTCGGCTCAATAGGATTTGGTTCATCTTCTGTAGTCGGCTTATCCTTGACTAAGTGATCCTATTTCTCCTTCCCTCTAGATCCACCTTGATTTTTTCTTTTCAACTTATCTTCTGCCTTTAGGGAATACTGATAAAAATCCTCAACTTACTAAATCTCCAACTTACCAATCTCATCCTGAATATTGAATCTCAAACCATTAATATATTGAGCTCCTTTCTCCTTGGAAATTTCTCTATGCCTAAACTCAATAGTCAACTTATAGAACTCCTCAATATAATCCTTCATACAAAAATCCTTTTATTTCATATTTTGCAACCTCTTAAACAACTCAAGTTCATAGTTAGTAGGCATAAACCTAGTTTTTAGGTTAGTCGCCATCAATCTCCATCAAGTGATTTTTAGTTCACCTTCTTCTTCTCTATCTCTCTAAAATTATTTCCACCAAAGAGAATCATGTCACTTCATCTTAGTCTGTGCCAATCTTACTCTGAGAGAATAATCAATATCCTCTAACTCAAAGTAGTGTTCCAATTCACCAATCCAATCAATCACATCTTCAGGATTCCAATTACCTAAGATATTAGAGACATTCATCTTATGTTTCAAATTAAGTTGAGTTTTAGATCTATCCAATTGGCCAACTCTATCTTTCATAGATCTTTCCACATGTTTAGTTCTATCCTCTCCACTAGATCCATCAGCTTCAAATTATTCTACAACTTTCTCATAACCATAGTCAGTGCCCACATTCTAAGGCACACCAGTCATATCCCTTGTGATACCAATGATCATATCATTATTCATCAAGTCCATCTCAGATCTGAAATATGATTTAACCTTCTCTGTAATCTTAGACTCCACAACATCACAAAGATCTGCAATTTCCCTAGGGTCTAATATTCTTGGAGGAATCTTCCAAGATCTCTGCGAACCCTCTGCAACAAATCACCAACTTTTCCAATCCAAGGTCTTGGTGCAAACTCCCTCACCTTCGGTGATCTGTCCACACACTTAGGAGATTCAAGCTCTAATAACACCTAACGCAGTGCAAGGAAGGAGAATCCCCAAATGATATGTCCAACCCCCTATGTAATAACCACACAATGCAATCACAATAGGAAACTAAGATCTCAAAACAATCTAAATTCTGGTTCATAAAATAACTAATTACATGCAATGTGTCAGGTTGTAAGGCCTTCTTGGGTATGGCCAATTAAAAATAAAATAATAGTTATGTAAGCTCCCTCAAGATCCAACTATAGCCTAACCCTAGATAGCCATATTTCTAACAACAAGCCACAACAATCTGGTAGAAACACCAAGAAGAATCTAAACTTGTGTTCATAAGAAACCAAGCAAAATTCTTGTTTTCCAAGCCCACACTTAGCTACTAGCTCAGCTCAAATTCACTCCATGTTTTTTCTTACTATTACAACTCTACCCCAGACCCCCCTTTAAATATGAGCAGAGATACAATTTGGCCTGTTGCAAATAAACCCTTACATTAAATACATATTCAAACCACAAGTTGACCTGCAAACAAATATTAAATGATGCAATCAGCCATGATAATCGATTAACTACACGAAGGATAAAGATCCAAGGCCCAAATAGGTCCATAGACATCCCAAAGATCAATCCACATCACGATCACATGCTATATCCATCAGGTCATCCTTCCAAATCCGCTAGAACACTAGTCGACAAACCCAAATTATCGTGTGCCAGACAACAAACTATCGAGTACCAGAAGTTGTTGAGTCCCCTAGCCAACACATCCCAAACAACATTGAACTTGAGCACTAGTATGTGTCAATCCCTTCAGTGACCGAGCTCCTTAGACAATGTGCAACTGAGAAACACCATACCAACTGAGTTCTCTAACACTAAGGTCAAAGCACTCTAAAGTGCAGTATTGCCAACTAACCTAGGATGCTCCTACATCAGATCAATGAGGAGGATACCCCTCCTTCCCCTACTAATAATACCAAGTATTCCCCTAAGAAAGATCCTACACCCAAGGGTAAGGATCTTGAAGCTAAAAGCCTAGTTTCCAAGACTATCCCTACTTATAAGAGGAACGAATCCCCTCAAAAATATCTCACAGGTTCCCTTCAGATAAATGTTTTCCCTTAGGGTGTTGGGTGTAAGGAAAATTGCAGCCATTTTTACGATAATTTCCAAATAACCCATAATAAATATTATACAAATAAACACTTAGAATCCACAAGAAAAATAATAGACAACATACCTAGTTAAAATGTGACACAAAATTTATCTTCGGAAAACCCTCAATGAGGGAAAAATCCTAGCCTCCAAAATATTCCATAGTTGATGTATTATTCAACAATGCATCCATTACAATACATCCATGAAAGCCTTCAAAGGACCTAACATAAAAATGAATTACCATGTTAGCAAGCATGAATCCACGCATCTCATGCCATGCTTCCAACCTCCACAAATGCTAACCTAGGTAATTTCAACAACTACCCTTTTGGTTTCTTTTATATAAACAAGATCCCACAAAACCACTAAGTGGTGTTATATTAACCATGTGCTACCTAACCCCCATTGACCCACATTCAATATTGTGTACTTTATTTAATTATTTCCCCAAAATTAAATAATTACATCAAATAATATTTACAATGTTACAATACAACTCATTAAGTGGTCTCAAGAATATTTCATGGGAATCTCTACATGTTTCACATCCATCTAGGTGCTCCTCAGTGCAGTATTTACATAATAAAATAAGATATTACAATAATATACATTATTATACAAGGTGCACAACACATCATTTTACCAACATTCTACCACTTGTATATATTGCATAAGGGTCAAGTACCCACATAAATAAATAAGGAAACAATCCCTCCTAGCACATATACCATCATGGATCAAAGTGCACCATCTACTCCATTGACATACCTGCACCAAATTCAAAGTGACTACCATCTCATACATGAATAGTCCCACGTCCTATCATTCCATTGTCATTGTACATACATAGAATCCATCCAAATAAAAATCCACACACATTGTCACATACAAATCATAAAACCTATACCAACTAATATCTCAGAACACAAACACTTGATCCAAAGGTAATCACATGTATGAGTAGTTGTCAAAACCATAGCTGAAATAACACCCGTGGAAAGTGATATCGCATCAAATATCCATACCTTCAAAGCATAAAAACATTCCAAATGAATCCAATAACCTCAACATTCCAACCTCTAATATGAAATCACAAGCCTCAAGTGCAATACCTGCCACATACACACCAAGAAGCTCCCTCTACATAGGTAATGTAAAATATAAAATGAATCCATTAATATTATCACATAGAAGTGTAACCATAAACTTGTAGTATCAAGAACACCACCAAAATACACACATTAAACCCATATAGCTGAATACTCTCCCACATTATGACACCATCCTCCCAAATTATATGAACATGAAACTCATGGAAGAAACCATATCATGAAAAGAAAACCCATGAATCAATAACCTACGAGAACAACTCTCACAACAATTCTCCAATGCTCTCTCAAGTTCTCCATAACTAGAAAAGGAAAGAGATAAAGGAACCACCATGCCATCTCCCACGTGACACACATGAACACAAAATAGTGATCACAAAGCTCCAACCAATCCCAAATCCAATGTAAGTCAAACCAAACATCCAAGAAGATAATCAAGACCAAAGAGAGAAATACTGCAAATCATGTCCTTATACGCACACCTCTAAATTCCAATTGTATTAAGTATAATCTCCTCCATAGGATCCAAAAAAATAAGCCAATAACAACACCCAAAATACATTCACCCTCTTTAGGAAAAATAAACATATATACCATATAACCACCATGGGGTAAGCCTCTCAAAAGAAGATCAAACTAATACCATTCCTAATCAAAGGAATAACACCCAATAAACCATCTCCCAAACATAATCATACTGATATCACAATAAAACATATTCACAATTAGATAACCAATTCCAAGTCACCTCTCAAATGAATCCTCTAGAACTAGTTCACACCATAGCTCAAGATTCATATCTATGAAAGATAAGCATAAACATAATGAGCCTAAAAGGAAAAATGATAAATACCTCTCAAGTAGTAAACCACCGAGTAGAAAAAGAGTGAGGAATAAAATGCTCATCCAGGGTATCCAAGTCTCCAATACTAATCCAAGAATACTCTCCTCTCATGTGCATACCAGATCAATGCTCCTCGGTATTCATGTTGAAACCATCAACCATCCCCACACATACATATATAATCAAAAGAGAAATCATCATCACCTAAGTCTCCAAGTATCCATGAGTTCCTGTAACCAGTCAATCTATGCCAGACTCCAAATGCAACACAACAATATCATGAAGTACCAGGAAAATTATTAATGTAATAAATACTACAAAACTAAACAAAGATCAATGGAAAAGCTACAATCAGCTGAATTGGTAACATAAACATGGCATCCATGATCCAAAACATCTCATCCAAAGAAATACCATGCTCCATATGAACATATCAAATAACTGTACCATGCAAACACTCTAAACTGGTAATCAAAAGCATACCATAACATAATAGAAACAATGATAACATACCAAATAAAAGCATAAAACCACACCTCTACCAAGGACCTACTGAGTCCTCAAGATGTCAACATCTCCAACAAGTTAACCAAAAAATATGAAATGACCTTCTGCAACAATGTGCTCTAAGGAATCTTCCAATATCTGCAATAGTAAAGAGAACATCCACCAACCAATGGTGAATCCACATCACTTCCAACAACTCCCACTGAACCATGGTACTAAGCCATACATGGAATTATGAAAACCATATCCTACATGAATATCATCTAGGTCTAAACACATACAACTAAAATACATCAGTAACATAAAGTGAAACCAAGATCTCTAAGCTAAGAAGATACATACAACTACCAACAACCACCAAAAAGAATCAGTCCTACACTGCAACATCATCACTATCATAAGCTCCCACTGAAAGTGCAATTAATAAATAAAAAAATATATTATGAAATCATGATAAAAAAAAACATGCAGCAAGTCCCAACATCAACTATCCAAGTGCCATGAACATCATTCTTCTTCTCATCTAAAAAAAAATATACTAATGCACAAATGGTCGTAGACAAGACCAAATAACAAAGTCTACATTAACACTGAATAATTCACACTGATATAGACAATCCACTTCATCTAACTACAAGTGAATGGGTAGATAATCCACAACTTACATAACTCAAAGATAACAGAATTGAAACATGAAAACTCATGATCACATCAGTAACTTGAAACTTGGGTATTAAAGAGAATAATCCTCTAGAACATATGACTCAAACACCAAATCAACATCTGATCTAATTCCCCAAACCACTAGTGAAATAATGGGACTAGATGGGACCTAGGCTGTGATGTGATAGATTAGGAGGCCTCATTAGGTCCTTAGTGACCTTTGAAAATGTTGTCCAAATTTGTCAATTTGTGTATACATGTTGCCATTGTTGTAGCAAAAATGGAATTTATGCATTTAGGGGTAAAATTTTACAAGGGAATGTTTAGGAGACCTATGTTATGGTTTACTTAGCCTAGATAATCTTTTGGTTAAGTTTCTTGAGTTGTTGACCAAGTTTGTATACAAGAATCCAAAAGTTGTAAAAGTTGTCAATGTTATCATTGACAACATTGACAACATTTCTTGCAATGATGTCTTTTCAAGAATTTGGGTTTCTAACTCTCTGAAACCATTGAGATAGGGTCATGGTAAACTAAATAAGGCCTCCCTTGACCTTTTTATGAGGTTGGGTGAAGTTTTTTTGAATGATAAATTTCTGTGATTACAATTTTTCTAAGCAATTGAAGACATTTTCTTGTTTGAAGCATTTTAATGGATTAGTTTCTATACTGTAACTTGTGAATATGATAGGGTAGGTGTACTTTGGATTCTATGTGTCATTTTTTAGGAAATTTTTTTTAATCTTAGTATTTTTGTAAATTCTTTTGTTTTAAGCCCTGTCGCTGATCTGAACCAGGCAAGTTTTTAAAATGGGGTCATAGCTCAAAATTCCACTGTGGAATTTTCCCAAGCTCTTGGAATAAGTGATATGAATACTTGTAACATATGTTTGTAGAAGGATGTGTCCTGGAGATATTTTTTTCTATTTTTGTAGTGATTCCCTAGGCGAGCCAGTGGTGCATGGCTAGGGAACACAGAGCACTACAAGAACATTTTAGAGGATTGAATGCATTGATTGCTTCAATATAAAGCAATGTAGGGGAGGATAGATGGAAAAGGAAGCCAAATTCCCAAGGAGAATGCTATGTGTTTAGTTTTGGATGCCAAGAAAACAAACCCTTATGCAAACAGTCCAAAAGTTTTGAGACCCTTAATTTTAGGCATGTTTGGAGAAACCCATAATACAGAGAGTTTGGGGAAGAAAAACCTTCTAAATCCTATAGTTTTTCCAAAAGGGTGGTCTAATATGGACTATTTTTTTCATATTTTTAATAATATATGGAATTTATATGCAAAAAGGTGACAAATTAGGCCTAATTTCTTGTAGCCCTATTTGGGTGCATTTGTATTATTTTCTTGAACTCGATTAGAGTCTTATTGAAAATTATGTTTGGAGACATTGGAATTGGATCCAATTGAAATTTTAGTAGCCTACCTCTCTAGAGAAGAGCCCCAAACTATACCAAACAATTCTAAAAAATTTCAAGATACCTTCCCAACACCATATAGTCTAGGACTCCACTAGAGTTCCCACCCATATACAAGACTAGATCCACTTCCTACTCTTCACTACCCTTAGGGTATTCTTAGCCAAAACTTAGAATCAATCAATACATGGATGTAATAGGGGTTCTAAAAGGTTAGACACCTTAGTTAGATGTAACAAAAGACAAATCCCACACTTCCTCAACTCTAAGACTCAATTTGGACACGTAACCCACTATAGAGCTACAAGGAGCAAGAATGGATAAATGAAGGAAAAAAACATGGAACTCCACCAAATAAAGTCTTAACCACCCTCAAATGTTTCAATCCATTCACCAACAATACCCTCCAAGCCAGGACTCTTGACCAATCTCCTAACTCATGTTGTTCACAATTCTCTCCTAGGCCTAATTGAGCAATTAGGCCACTTTTCCAAAGAAAGTGCCTCAATTTCGATTCAATTTACAATAATTACAATTGTAACCCTTTTGGTATCACAAAAAAATACTAAATCCAAGTATTTAGGTTTTCATTCCATCCCTAGCCCTAGTTGTGCTTCAAAAACCAAATTCTAGACAGTCACATAAAGATGCATGTCTAGAGGTTTTAATGTTTTCTCCCTCCATCAAGTGCCTCCATATCTCAGACCTCAAAATTATTAAATTAAATCCTCCCTCCTTTCTCTCCACCAAGGCTTAAATTTTTCCCATGGTGGAGTCTCTGGGAAAGAGGAATTTTGTATTGAAACCCTAATTAGGGCCTTCTTGTGACCAGTGGACAATCAAAATTGAATAAATTTTGATCCTATGCACTTCCAACCTTAAAAACACTTGAAAAATTCACCTAAGACACTAGAATAACTTTTTGAATCCTTCAGTGGTGCATTGGGATCTGTACAGATCTGTACAACTCAGAAATAGTTGAAAATATAGAAGAATTGTTGAATTTTATTTATTTCATTATCAAAGCTTTACAATTGACTCACTCAAACCATGGATTAAGGTTTTACAAAATTTTCATACATTTTCCAATAATTTTCAACTGAAAAAATTGGTTGTGAATGTTGGGATTCAAAAGTTGCACTTTTTAACAAAAGTTGCATTATGCAACATTGACAACTTTGACAACATTTAATATCTTTTAACAAAAGATGTCTAATGTGACTAAACTTGAAAAGTTTTGTGTTTAGACTCCATAGGAGACCTTAGAAGGGTTAAAATAAAATTTCTACCATTGATTAGGTTCCTAAGGATATTCTATCCTATTCTACCCAATATTGTCCAAATTGACTAAGGTAGACAACTAGGTTTATAACATCACCTAGTGTCCCCTTGTCTTACAATTTTAGGACTTATTGATGAAATTGGATTCAAAACCTAATCAATACCCTAACCCTTTGTTCTTGGGTCTTATGATGTGCTTATGGTGGATGAATTTGGGGTGCTTCTACACCATACTCTCAGGGTGCATTGATCTCAAGTCCTCTTGAGATGAGGTCCTCTAAAATGGAGCTATTCTTATGATTTTATTACTCATCCATCCATACAGATTCTTCCTCGGCACTTCCTTGCCACTTGAACAAATATTTATTATAAACATTCTTTCTTGTTTGTTTTATGATATTTGTGTCCAAGATCTTCTCAATCTTCTTTGGTACATGAGAGGGTATACCTGCAACATCTTCTTCAAGCTCTTCAACCTGTACTTCAAAACCTGCATTCACATCACCTGTATATGGGGTTAGATCACAAATATTGAATATAGGGGATATACCAAGGTGTGAGGGTAGTTCAATCTCATATTCATTCAACCCATACTTTTTCAATATTAGACAGGGTCCCACTTTCTTCATGAGTAGTTTAGTGTGCTTTCCCTTAGGCAATCTTTCCTTCTTCAAATATGCCCACACCAAGTCTCCAACCTGTAGCTGTACATCTCTTCTATTTTTTTCCTTGGCCTGTTTATAGTTGTCTGCACTCTTCTCAAGTGTCAATCTCACTGATTCAAGAATTTCTTTCATACTCTCTGCAAACTCTTCTCCATGAGCACTGACTGGAGTGTTTGGTGGGAGTTCTCTGAGTTCCAAGATGCCTCTTTTCATTTCCCCAAAAATAATCTAGAAAGGGATCTTTCCTACGCTCATGTTGATCGATTCATAGAAAGAAAACTCTTCTTGGGGTAGGACTGAATCCCACTTATCTCCATACTACTTTTTTAGACACCTAAGCAGGTTGCCAAGTGATTTATTGAAAACTTCTATTTTCCCATCTATTTCTGGATGGTAGGAAGAACTAAAGCTTAGATTGGTCCCTAACCTCTTCTATAAGGTCCTCCAAAAGTGACCAATAAACTTTACATCTCTACCAGATAGAATGGTTTGAGGTAAGCCATGTATCCTCATAATTACCTTGAAGAATATGTTTGATATAGATGATGCATCATTTGTACTTTTACATAGGATGAAGTGGGACATTTTACTAAACCTATCCACTACCACATAGATGCTATCATATCCCTTTTTTGTTCTAGGTAATCCCATCACAAAGTCCATGATGCAACTCTCCCAAGGTCTTTTAGGAATAAGTAGAGGTCGATACAACCTTGCACTTGTAGATGTTCCCTTGGCCCTCTGATAAATGGTGCTTTTCTCCACAATTTTCCTTAATGTAGTCTAAAGTTTAGGCCAATAATAGAACCTCCTCACCTATTCCAAAGTCTTATCCAAACCAAAATGTCCTCCCATGCTGCTTGCATGTTTCCACCTAATGATGTTCTCCCTCATTACACACTTTGGGATGCATAACTGATGTTCTTTGAATAGTAGACCATTTTGGATCAATTAATCTGGATACTCAACATGATAAGCCTCATAAAAGTAAGAACATACTTTATAAATGACATTGAAATCTTCATCATCGTTATACATATCCTTCAATGAATCAGTTCCTACACTTTGAAGTTGGTTTTCTTGCATTGTCAGTGTCCTCCTACTCAATGCATCTGCCACCTTATTGGAAACTCCATTGTTGTGTTTTATTGAAATGGTGTAGGATTGTATTGATTGCAACCATTTCATATGCTTATGGCTTAGTTTGTCTTGACTATTCAAGAAACTCAATGCTTGGTTGTCTCTGAAGACAAAAAATTCTTTTGGAAAGAGGTAATGCCTCCATTTCTTCAATGACTGGACTAAGGCATATATTTCCAAGTCATAAGAGGAATATTTCCTCTTTGCTTCATTAATTTTCTCACTTAAAAAGGCTACAGGTCTCCCTTCTTGGCTCAAGACAACCCCTATGGCTAGGTTAGAAGCATCACATTCAATAGTAAATATCTTTTGAAAATCAGGAAACACTAAGATAGGTTTCTCCATTACCTTTTCCTTTAGCATTTGGAAGGCTTCTTCTCCACATTTGTTCCACACAAACCTACACTTTTGTCCACCCTTAATGGTTTCAAGGATAGCAGCACACAACTAACTAAAATTCCTAATGAACTTTCCATAAAAAGATGCAAGCCCATGAAAACTCCTAACTTTTGGCATGGTCTTAGGAGAAGGCCAATTCAAGATGGCTTCTACCTTCTCAGGGTCCATTTTGATTTTCCCTCCTGAGATCACAAATCCCAAATATACAAGCTCTTCCTACATAAAAAACACATTTCTACAAATTTCTAAAAAGCTTCTCTTCATTAAATATCTTCAAGACCAAGTTAAGATGTTCCAAATGTTCCTCCTTATTCTTGATAAAAATAAGGATGTCATCAAGGTACACTATGAAATTTTTTCAAAGGAATGGTTTGAGCACTTCATTCATGAGCCTTGTGAATGTGCTAGGATCATTTGATAGACCAAAGGGCATCACTCTCCACTCATACAAGCCTTCATTGGTTTTAAAAGTAATTTTCCATTCATCACCAGCCCTAATCCTAAATTGGTGGTAGCCATTTTTGAAATCCACCTTGGAATAGTACCTTGAACCTCATAAGTGATCCAATAGATCCTCTATCCTAGGCATAGGAAACCTATACCTAATTTTCATTTTATTTATTGCTCTAGAATCAGTGCACAATCTCCATGTGCCTTCCTTCTTAGGGGCCAAAAGACAAGGTACTGCACAAGGAATGGGACTTTTTTTTATCAATCCCTTATCTAGGAGATTTTGGGCATGTCTTTCCATCTCCTTATTTTTCTCTGGGGTTAACTTATATGCTTCCTTGTTTGGTAGAGTTTCTCTAGGAATCAAGTCTATATTGTGCCTTATATCTCTGATTGGGCGTAATTCATTTGGAAAATCATTTGTTACAATGCCTTTGTAATGTTCAAGTAGGTATTCTACTCCCCTATGGCCTACTCTTCTTAGAGGTTTCACTTCTTTCTCAAACTTCTTAGTTCTATCATCCTTAGGAAAAATGACTAAGGCATAGCAAGGGTTCGTTTCTTCTTTCAAAGTTTTCAAAAATTCTTTTTCTCCTACAAATAAAAACATAGGATCTTTTTGTTCTTCTATAGAATCAGACAGGGGTAAGAAACTTACCTTTCCTCCCTTGTAGTTAATTGAGTAGGTGTTCAGTATTCCATCATGGTGAGCCTCCACATAATATTTCCAACGCCTCCCAAGTAGAAAATGACAGGCATCCATGGGAACAATGTCATAGAGAACCTTGTCCTTATATTTTCCAAGTTGGAACTCCACCCATGATTTCTCTTCTATGACAGTTTGTTGGTTCTTTGCCATCAATGACACCTTGTAAGGGTTTGGATGTGGCACCCTTCTCAACCTCATTTTCTTTACTACTTCCTCTGACACCAAATTGTTTGTAGACCCATTGTCAATCACCATCTTGCAGACCTTATCTCCCACTTTGCATGTGGTCTTGAATAGACTCTTCCTTGGAGGTGGTTCATGAGTGCTTAGAGCCTTCAAAAATGTCCTCCTCATTGTGATAAACTTCTCCTTCCTTAGGTGGTGCATAAGACCCATGTGTATTGTCTCCTTCATTCTCTTCTTCTCTAACCATGTTTTCCCTTCTCTCTTCTTGATTATTTTCCTTCTCTGGACACTTGGATGATAAGTGCCCTTGTTGGTTACATCTGTAAAACCTTGGAGGTCTTAAACTTCTTCCTCCAAACCTTCCCCTTTAATCTCCTTCACTCCCTCTATAGGATCCTATACAACTACTTTCTCCAAAATAGTTCTCTTCACTGGTTTCTCCAAAGTTCCTAGGAGTTTGTCCTCTCCCATTGTTTGTCCCTCTTCCACTACTGTCAAAGTCTCTCTGGCCTCTAGCTCTCAACTTTCAGTGCTAATTGATATCACTTTTGGATAGTAGTAGGGGAACATAAACTTATTTCATCTTGGATGTTTATCCTTAACCCTTTCATATACCTAGCAATTTTGACACTCTCTGGTTCCACCAAATTAGATTTCATGGTAATTTTTTGGAATTCATCAGTATAAATTGAGATATCCATCTCCTTCTTCCTTAAAATTTGTCTCTTCCTATGAATTTTTACTTCATAGTATTCTGGCATATAGGCCTCCTTCACCAAGGTCACCATGAAGTGCTCACTGGATTCTTGTCCATCTTCACCCTCTCTTCTTGAGTGGAGTTCCACCAAGTTAGGGTAGATCCCTTCAACTTGGACTTTGCTATCTTAACCTTATCATGCTCTGGTATCTCCTCATAGTCAAAGAAAATAGTGAGTGCATCAACCCAATCCATGAATTCTTTTGGATCCATCTTCCCACTATAGACAAGTAGATAAATTTTACTATCCATGGTCCTTCTCTCCATGGATTTTAAAGTATAAAAGAGAAGCCTTTGTTCTACAGGGAATTCTTCTTCACCCTCCTGACAAGGGGTCTCTTCATCACTCCCCTCCTCTTCAACTCTAGAGTTTCCACTAATCCTCTTGACTTTTTCCTTGAGTCTTTCCATTTCCTGCCTCATCAACTTCCTTTCCACATCATGTTCCTTCACCACTCTCAGCAATTCTACATTGGACATCCTATTAGGAAGTTCACTGTATTTTGTACCATCCGACATGGTTGTCACTTGTCTTCCTACAAATATCTACTAGTTTCTCTAATACTACATGGAGTAGAACCCCAAAATATACCAAAAAATTCCACAAAGGTTCAATATACCTTCCCAACACCATATAGTCTAGGACTCCACTAGAGTTCCCAAAACCCACATACAAGACTAGATCCACTTCCTAGTCTTCACTACCCTTAGGGTATTCTTAGCCATAACTTAGAACCAATTGATCGAGGTATGTAATAGGGGTTATAAAAGGTTAGACACCTTAGTTAGATGTAACAAAAGACAAATCCCACACTTACTCAACTCTGAGATTCAATTTGGACACTTAACCCACTATAGGGCTACAAGGAGCAAGAATGGATAAATGAAGAAAAATCACATGGAAATCAAAAAAATAAATTCTTAACAAACCTCAAATGTGTCAATCCACTCACCAACAACACCCTCCAAGCTAGGAGGCCTGACCAATCCCCTAACTCATGTTATTCACAATTCTCTCCTAGGTCCAATTGAGCAATTAGGCCACTTTTCCAAAGTAAGTGCCTCAATTTTGATTCACTTTCCAATAATTCCAATTGTAACACCTATGGGATCACACAAAACTACTAAATCCAAGTATTTAGGTCTTCATTCCATCCCTAGCCCTAGTTGTGCTTCAAATACCAAATTCTAGACAGTCACATCTAGATGCATGTCAAGAGGTTTTAATGTTTTCTCCCTCCATCAAATTCCTCCTCATCTAAGAACTCAAAAGTCTTAAATTAAATTCTCCCTCATTTCTCTCCACCAAGGCTTAGATTTAATAGTAATGAAACTAATCCAAGTGGGGGTTATACCAGAGGTAGCGGTAGTTAAGGAGGCCCTAGTAGAGGAAGAGGGTGAGGTAGAAGCAACTCATACTTTCAAAGTATGAAGTGTTACAACTATGGTCAATTGGGCCACCCAACATATAGATGCCCTAAAAATAATCCTACTACATCGAACCATGACAAGAGAGTTGCATAGGCTCATGAGGACACCTCAAGTTTCAAGGCCCCTAAATTTTATCATATAGAATCAATGATTGGAGAAATATCATACTTAGAAGAGTATTGATAAGGAACCCAATCAAATATGAGCCCAAGCATATGAGGGATTTGTTTAGGATAAGATGCAAGATCCTTGGAAAGGTTTGTAAAGTTATTGTGGATTCTGCTTCCATAGATAACATCATCTCAAAGGAGGCAGTAAAAAAACTTAAGCTAACTAAAGTACCTCATGTAAATCCATACAAAGTAACATGGTTAAATAAAGGTCAAAGTCTATTGGTGAATGAACAAACGTGGGTTGAATTTTCTATAGAAGTCTATAAGGACAAGTTTCTTTGTGACATCTTACCAATGGATTCTTTCCATTTTCTATTAGGAAGGCCCTGGCAATATGATAGTGGGGTAGTGTATGATGGGAAGGAGAGTTCCATAACATTCAAGAATGGAGGCAGAACCTGCAAGATTTAGTCTTTGTTGGACGAGGATGAACCACAACCCACGAATCCTAGCATTTTTTTGTGTAGTAGAAAAATTTTTTTTAAATGCCTTAAGGATGAAGATAATGAATGATATGCTATTGTTATAAAGCCCAAGGAAGAAGAGAATCATGTCAAGGAATCATTATCATCAGAGATTAAATAATTACTTGTGAAGTATAAAACTATAGTAAGTGATGGAACCCCCACAACCTTACCTCTTAGAAGAGTTATAATCCATTAGATAGAATTTGTACTTGGTACATCATTGCCTAATAAGGAAGCTTATAAGCTCACCCCTAATCAAAACTTGGAAGTGGCAAGACAAGTGCAAGAACTCTTGGATCAAGGGTTGATCAAGAAGAGTATTAGCCCATGTGGAGTCTCGGTTGTGTTGGCATCCAAGAAGGGACAAATATGGATACTTTTCATAGACTCAAGGGACATAATTAGAATTACTATAAGGTATAGATTCCCCATACCTAGAATTGAAGACTTAATGGACTGTCTCGGAGGGGAAATGTACTTCACTAAGCTAGATTTGAAAAGTGGTTATCACCAAATCAGAGTGAAGGAGGGAGATGAATGGAAGACAACATTCAAGACCACAAATGGGTTGTATGAGTGGCTTGTGATGTCATTTGGGCTCAGAAATGTTCTGAGCACATTCATGAGGCTCCTGAATCAAGTTCTCAAGGACTACACACAAAATTTTGTAGTGGTATATCTTCATGATATATTGATTTTTAACAAAACAAGAGAGGAGCACATCAAGCATGTAGAGACTATATTGCAGAGGTTATATGAAGAAAAGTTAGGCATCAATCTTGAAAAGTGTGAGTTTTTAAAGCAAGAACTTGTGTACTTGGGATTTCTAGTGTCCAAGGGGTCCTTGAAGATGGATCAAGAAAAAATTGTAGCTATCCTACATTGGCCACCACCTACCACAGAAACTGAGGTAAGAATTTTCCATGGGTTAGCCAAATTTTTTAGGAAATTTATTAGGAATTTTAGTGGTATTTGTGCACTATTGTCAGATACCATCAAGGGTTGGTTAAAACCAAGTTTAGGTGGACCTTAGAAGTAGATAAATCCTTTGAAATGTTGAAGAAGAAAGTAGCAACACAACTTTTCCTAAAATTTCCTAGCTTTGAAATTTTTTTTACAATAGAGTGTGATGCAAGTGGTATAGCACTAGGGGGTGTGTTAAGCCAAGAAGGTAAGCTAGTAGCCTTCTTTAGTGAAAAATTAAATGAATCCAAGATGAAGTACATTGTTAATATGAATTCAGAATAACTAAGAGGGGGGATGAACAGTTCTCCTCAGGTCTAGATGTGCCCATATGAAACTTTAAATCAACTTCAACAACTCAGATATGCTCGACAGCAATAAACAATAAAAGTGTGAAGTTTACTGTACTAATGAAATAAGCTTGTAGAAACTTAACAGTAAAACACAACAATAACATTCACACATTTTGACACCATGATTTAACATGGAAACCCAATATGGGAAAAACTACCAGTAACACGCTAACAAAATTTTACTCTTCTGAAGTAATGCCCTATGAGGAGCCAACCCTGTTAAAGGTTAGAAAACACACTGCCAAATGTGACCTAGTTAAAGGATTTAATCACCCTATTAGGAGTGGCCTTGTTAGAGGACATAGAACATTCCAATCTAAATGTCACCTTGTTCAAAGCATTTATACAATGACAGTTAGGTCATCCTGGTTAAATGATTTGAACTGATGCAATGGCTAGAAAGTAATCAGTAGGTGTGATTTGATACATACAACTTACTTTGCAAATCCAGACCTAGTTTCAGCTCTAATGCTAATTCACTGAGTGGCCTCCATTCTCATCTCAAACTTTAGAACTACTTGGAAATATGTCAATCAATCTCTCTCCTTCTCTGCTTAGCCTTCTCTACTAGGTCTTGCCAATCAGTCAATTAACCATGCAACATTTTTGCATTACACTTCTCCTTGCACTTGCATACCATAAAAATAACCATAGTAGGTTATATTATACCTCTTCATCTAGGTCAAATAAATATTTTGCCACTTAATAAAGATCATAGATCTTAGGTTAGGTCAGATCCAATGGATCTTTCCATCTTTACATTTAATTTAATTCTCCAATACAGTCATTAATTAACCATTGAATCCATGTGCTAATAATGGTTTCCCATGCATTAAATGAATATGGACCAATATTAATTAATAATGCATATCCCAATAAAATCAATTATGTCATCCATAGATCTCAAATCTCATCAATAATCAAAATATTGTTGCTCGGCATTTCACTGTCTCCTTCGGAATTTCACTAGTGCTCGACATCATCTTTTCTTTGCTCGGCATCAACTTTCACTTTTCTCAACATTGAGTTTTCTTTTCTTAGCATTGACCTTCTAGTGAAATCTCAGTTATAGATAAACAACTTATCACTTTTCCAAAGTGCCAAATGATCAAGTACCCTAGTGTATACTCATAACTCAACCATTTCCTTGGTCTTCTTGTTATCCCATTCTTTTCAAATCTTCATCAATGAATGGATAAGGTACTCAAACATACAACAATAGTCTCACCAGTTAAGGTTTGACATCAATGACAATAACAATTGTCTACATTGTAGCAATCTTTCCAACAATCTCCCTCTTTGGCATTGATGGCAACACTAAACTATAAAACAATAATTTCCAACCAAATTTACCATACAATCCAAAAAGTGCCTATGTTCCTAATATGAACTAATCTTCATTAATGTCTTTAGCTTCATTCTAATTCCCTCTGTGTCTAAAATTACACTGATATTTTTTGTTACTATTCAGTTCCCTCTTTCAGTAATATCTCCCTTTTATCTATTGTTTTAGCAATAATCTCCCTCTTTGATAGCAATGCCAAATATTTTGACATCTTTATCATGCAGATTCTTCTGTTCTAATCTTTGTATCATGTTGTTCCTATCATCTTTGTGTATGATTGATCTACTTTCCTGTTCTTATTTACCACTTCATAGTTTTTAGGCAGCATCCTAAAAATGTGACTTACTATGCATCAATGTGTCAAGTATTCTTATTAAAAAATTTGATGCAATAGTACAATTTAGCACTAGTTAGCCTCTACTAGGGGAATTATCCCCAATTTACCTCTTAGATACTTGTGAGAATCCTTGGGTAATGATTTTGTAAATATGTCTGCCAACTGTTCCTTAGTGTTCACATATTCCAGTCTCACTTCCTTCTTCTGAACTAGCTCCCTCAAGTAATGATACTTGATAGCTATATGTTTTTTCTTAGAGTGCATTACAAGATTTTTTGAAATATTTATGGCACTCGTATTATCACAATATATGAGAACTGGTTTTGTGATCTCCTCTTTCATACCTTTCAGTAGTATCTTCAACCACACAATGTTTGAACAGTTAACTATTGCTACCACATACTCGGCTTTAGCTATAGATTGTGAGGTGCAATTATGTTTCTTTCTTGTCCAGGAAACTAATCTTTTCCCCAAAATAAATGCTCCTCCTGTGGTTCTTTTTCTATCATCAACATTACCAGCCCAGTCAAAATTAGTATAGACTCTAAGTTCAAACTTGTCATTCCTTTTGTAATATAGGCCATAGTCTTTTGTACCTTTCAAATATCTCTGAATTCTTTTCACTGCTGTTATATGTGTCTCTTTTAGATTAGTAGAAAATCTAGCAACAATTCCAACTACTAATGGAATATTAGGTCTACTATGTACAACATATTACAGCTTACCAATCATTGATCTGTACAGTGTTTGATTTACCTCTTTTGTATCATCATTCTTTGTCAACTTCTTTGCAGTAGCCATGGGTGTACTCACTGGTTTTGAATCTTCCATACCAAAAGTTTTCAGTATCTCTTTAATATATTTTGATTATGTAATATAGACACCATTCTTCATTTGATGTATTTGTAATCCAACAAAGAATTTTATCTCACTAAACATAGACATTTCAAATTTAGTTTGCATCTCCTTTGAAAATTCTTTACATATCATATCTTGTCCACTAAATATGATGTCATCCACAAAAATTTTAGCCAATAAAATTCCTTTACCTTGCTTTGTTTTCAAATACAGATTGTTGTTGTCATTAGCTCTTGGAAATCCAATCTTCATTAGATAATTGTGCAATCTTTCATACCATGCTCTTGGTTCTTGCTTCAGTCCTTATAATTCCTTGTGCAGTCTGCAAACCATGTTTCTCTTACTTGGATCAACAAATCCATCATCTTGTTCAATATATACTTCCTCTTCTAATACCCCATTGAGAAATGCAGACTTCACATCCATTTGATAGACTTTAAATTCTTTGTAGGCTACATATGCAAGTAGAGTTCTCACACCCTCAAATCTCACAACTAGGGCGAATGTCTCTCCATAGTCAATTCCTTCCTATTATGCATAACCTTTTCATACCAATCTTGCTTTATTCCTTGTTACATCTCCATGTTCATTCATCTTGTTTCTGAATACCCACTTTGTACCAATTAAATTTTTTTGTCAGGTCTAGGTACTAGTGTCCATGTCTTGTTCTTTTCAATTTGGTCTATCTCTTCATTCATGTCTTGAATCCAATCTTCATTGTCCAGAGCATCTTTTACTATCTTGGGCTCAAAATCACATAACAAACATGTGTCTTCTCTCAATTTGACTCTTGTCATGACTGCAGAATCCTTTGCTCCTATGATTTGATTAGGTTTATGGTTCCTCTTACATATTTTTCCAAAGTAGGCTCTTTCTTAGCTTCATTTTGATCGTTCAAGTTCAATTCAGGGTGAAACTGTGACTCAACATCTACATCAGATAGCTCGACACTCACTTCCTGTTGCCCGACAATTTTGTTCTGTGTCTCAGCAGGTGCAGACTGTTTCTCAGCAACTTCATTTTTAGTTTCATCAGAATCCTCTTCTTTAGGATATGTGAATGATCTGTAACTTTTAGGCTCAATCATGCTTTCAGCTTCATTTCTTTCTGCATATTCATCAATTCTAACATTTCCACTTTCCATAATTTTGTTACTTTTAGAATTCAAACATTTGTATGCCTTACTCTTAGTAGAATATCCTTGAGAAATATGTCTTCTTCTCCTTTAGCATCCAGTTTACCATTTCTATTATCCTTCTATATAAAACATTTTCTCCCAAAGACTTTAAAGTAACTTACAGTAGGTGCATATCCATACCATAGCTCATAAGGTGTAGAATTTGTACCTTTCTTGATTTGTACTATGTTCAAGGTATAAATAGCTATACTCATAGCTTCTCTCCAATATTTTTGTGCAACATTTTTCTCCATCATTAATGTTCTAGCACAATCCATGATACATCAATTTCTTGTTTTAGGTATACCATTCTGTGGTGGTGTCCTAGGTGCTGACATCTGTCTTTTTATCCCTCAATCATTGTAGAACCTGTTAAACTCATTAGAAATAAAATCTCCTCCTATGTCAGTTCTCAGACATTTAAGACTCTTATCTGTTTCCTTTTCAACGTTTGCCAAGTACCACTTAAATAACTTAAATGCATCATATTTTTCTTTGAGAAACATAATAGTCATCATCCTAGAGTATTCATCTACAAATAGAATAAAATATTTATCTCTGTAGTAAATTTTCTCACCAATAGGTCCACAAAGGTCAGTATGAACCAATTCCAAAATATTTTCAGAGGTATGAGTTTTTCTTTTAAAACTAGATTTAGTCATTTTTCCCAACTGACATTGCTTACACATTGCATTCTCAGGTTTCTTTAACTTAGGAAGCCCTCTAACTATTTTCAATTTACTTATGCTTACCAAGTTATCAAATTTAACATGACATAGCCTCTTATGCCATAACCAAACATCATTATATTGTGCAAACAAGCATGTCTCTTCAGCTAAATCCAGATAGAATAAGTTACCTTTTGTCTACTCACCACCTCCAACTAATTCTTCATTGGCAACATAGATCTTTTCTTTCCTGTGATGGAACTCAACTCTGTAACCAGAAGTGTTCAGTTGTGAAACACTCAACAAGTTATACTTAAGATCATCAACCAAGTATACATCATCACATCTAATCTTATTAGTCAATTGAATTGATCCTTTCCCTTTGACTCTACAAGGTGTATCATTACCAAACTTAAAATATCCACCTTTGCATTGATCTAAGGTTTCAAATTTGTCCTTATCACCAGTCATGTGATGTGAACAACCACTGTCAATGATCCAATGATCACCTTTACTCATATAAGAAATTAGTGCAGTTTTCTCATCATCATCGGAATCATCTTTCATTGCAACATACACTACTTCTATATCATTTTCATAATATTTTTCAGATTCACTATTAGAAGCTTCTTCAGCTATATAGCAATATTTCTTACCTTTGTCTTTATAATCCTTGTACTTTCTATAGTCTCAATTATCCTTTATGTCCTTATATTTTTTGTCCCTTCTTTCATCTGTCTCATTCTTTTCAGGACATCTAGCAGCAATATGACCAACTTTGTTACAAGAAAAACAAATAATAGGAAGTTTACCTTTGAATTTTCCTTTTCCTCTTGCTAGTCTTCTTGCCATAAGTGCCTCAATTTCTTCTAGATCATCATCTGAGGTGTTTTTGTCACTGTCCACACATTTATTTCCTTTCTTAGATTTTTTGATGACCATCTATGACTTGAATGCAGTTTCAACAGCTTGTGGAGTATAGTTGTCAAAATTTGACATCTCAAATGCAGTAAGTCTGCCTACCAGACTTTCCAGAGTTTAATTGTTATTACGAGTACATCTGAGTTCTAGAATTGTAGATACTCTAATAGAATAAATAGGAAGAAGTGTTCTCAACACCTTTCTCATGATATTATCTTCATCAATGACTCCCTTAGCTCCTCTAATAGCATTTACAACTTCCTTTATCCTATCATAGTATTGCACTATATTTTCTCCTTCTTGCATTTTTAAATCAACAAACTTACCTCTCAAGCTTTTATATTTGGCTCTTAGTACATTCATATCACATCCATAGATGGTTGTAAGGGCATCCCACATCTGCTTTGTGCTTGTACAATCTTTGCTATCCTCAAATTCGTGATATTTCAGAGATGATGCAAGTTCTAGCATTGCTTGATTATGTTCATGCTTCTCTCTTAGTTGTGTAGCATTAATAACTCCAGTAGGGGCTACATATTCTATTTCATTATGACATTTAGCAGAATCACCAATACTAGCCAAGTGAAGTTTCATCAAACTTTGCCATGCAGGAAAGTTTTCCTTGTTCATCTTCGGTCCATCCCTTTTATACATCTTGATCTTTATCTCCTTCAAAAGTTTTCAAGAGAACACAGCTCTGATACCAATTGTTAATATGAATTTAGAATAAATAAGAGGGGGGGTGAATCAGTTATCCATAGGTCTAGATGTGCCCATATGAAACTTTAAATCAACTTCAACAAATCAAATCTTCTCGACAGTAATAAACAATAAAAGTGTGTAGTTTACTATACTAATAAAATAATCTTGCAAAAACTTAACAATAAAACACAACAATAAAATTCACACATTTTGACACCATGATTTAACGTGGAAAACCAATATGGGGAAAACCACCAGTAACATGCTACCAAATTTTACTCTTCTAAAGTAATGCCCTGTGAGGAGCCAACCCTGTTAAAGGTTACAATACACGCTGTCAACTGTGACTTGGTTAAAAGATTTAATCACCCTATTAGGAGTGGCCTTGTTAGAGGACTTAGAACATTACAATTTGAATGTCACCTTGTTCAAAGGATTTATACAATGATTGTTCTGTCAACCTGGTTAAAGGATTTTAACTAATACAATGGCTAGAAAGTAATCAGTAGGTGTGATCTGATACATACAACTTTGGAAATCTTGATCCAGTTTCAGCTCTAATGCTAATTCACTGAGTGGCCTCGATTCTCATCTCAAACTTTAGATCTACTTGGAAATCCATCAACCAATCTCTCTGCTTCTCTACTCAGCCTTCTCTTCTAGGTCTTGCCAACCAGTCAATTAACCATGCAACATTTTTGCATTACACTTCTCCTTGTAATTGCATACCATAACAATAACCATAGT
Organism: Thuja plicata; assembly: GCA_018584345.1. Classification (NCBI taxonomy): domain Eukaryota; kingdom Viridiplantae; phylum Streptophyta; class Pinopsida; order Cupressales; family Cupressaceae; genus Thuja; species Thuja plicata. Next base: position 603,739 of record MU226634.1, on the reverse strand, counting down.
ATGTTGTATTATACCTCTTCATCTAAGTCAGATAAATATTTTTCCGCTTAATCAAGATCGTAGATCTTAGGTTAGGTCAGATCTAGCAGATATTTCCATCTTTACATTTAATTTACTTCTGCAATATAGTCATTAATTAACCATTGAATCCATGTGCTAATAACAGTTTCCCATGAATTAAATGAATATGGACCAATCTTAATTAATAATGCATATCCCAATAAAATCAATTATGTCGGCCATAGATCTCAAATCTCATCAATAATCAAAATATTGTTTCTCGACATTTCAATGTCTCCTTTAGCATTTCACTGGTACTCAACATCATCTTTGCTTTGCTCGGCATTGACTTTCGCTTTGCTCGACATCAAATTTTCTTTGCTCAGCATTGACCTTCCAGTGAACTATCAGTGATAGATAAACAATGTGTTACTTTGCCAAAGTGCCAAATGATCAAGTACCCTGGTGTATTATAATAAATCAACCATTTCCTTGGTCTTCTTGTTATCCCATGCTTTTCAAATCTTCATCAATCAATGGATAAGGTACTCAAACATAGAGCGATAGTCTCACCAGTTAAGGTTTGACATCAATGAAAAAATAACAATTGTCTACATTGTAGCAATGTTTCAAACAAAAGTACTCTTCTTATGACTTGTAATTGTATGCCTTAGTTTAGTCACTTAAAAAGTGGAGGCATTACCTACTACCCAAGGAATTTTTAGTGTTTACTGACAACCAATGCCTTAGCTATATCAATACCCAAGAGAAACTAAGCAATAGACACCTAAAATGGATGGAATACCTTCAAGCATTCACACTCACAATTAAGCACAAGAAGGGGAAATTGAACAAGGTTGTAGATGCACTAAGTAGGAGGTTGTTGATGGTTCACAAATTTCAGTTGAATGACATTGGAATAAAGAGTTTCATATATCTCTACAAGGAAGATGAAGACTTTTTTGAAGCCTACAAGGTGTGTACTAATTTTTAGAATCATTTCCATAGAAATTTTCCTGATTTTATTTTGCAAAATAGACTGTTATTCAAGGGTAATCAGTTGTGTGTGCCAAGGGGTTCAACAAAACCTTGGAGCTAGTACAAAGGTTTTATCATTGGCCAAAGTTGATAAGAGATGTGACTAGGTATGTTGAGAAATGTGTAGTGTGCATGAAAGACAAAGGAGGAATAAGCAATGCAAGTTTGTACCAACCCTTATGAGTCCCAAATACCCCATGCAAGTGTGTGAGCATGGAATTCATAGTGGGTTTACATAAGCCAAAATAGGGATATGACAACATTTATGTTTTGGCTGATAGATTTAGTAAAATTTGTCATATTATACCTTGCAAGACTAATCATGATGCCATCTATATAGCACATTGGCTCTTTAAGGAGATTGTGAGGATCAATGGTCTGACCCTAAGCATTGTATCATATAGGGATGTCAAATTTATGAGTCATTTATGGAGAACATTGTGGAATACATTGGGTACTAATATTTCATTTGGTTCAGCCTACCGTCCTTAGATAGATGGCCAAATTGAGGTGGTTACCAAATTGTTGGGTAGCCTATGAAGGTGCCTCACTAGAGAGTATGGTCAGACATGGGATGTTTACATTCCCCAAGCAGAGTATACATACGATGATAGAAAGAACAAAACAACAGGGAGAAGCCCATTCCAAATTGTTTATGGGATGCACCCAAGGGGTGTGTGTGAGCTTAGAGATCTTGGAGGCATGGACTATAGGAGTGATCATGTGGAGGACTTCCCTATAACCATGAAAGAGATCCACGAACAAGTTAAGAGGACCATACAAGACAATATACAAAAGTTGAAGGCCAAAGTAGATGAAAAGAGGAGAAACATTCAGTCTGAGGTAGGTGATAATGTGATGGTGCATTTGAACAAATCTAGATTGTAGAAGGGTGTGCCTACTAAGCTTCAGATGAAGAGCGTGCGACCTTACAAGATCATAGTGTGGTATGGGGATACTACATACAATTTAGATCTACCTTTAGATTTGAGCATATCTCCTATTTTTAATGTCCAAGACTTGATCAAATTCAAAGGGCCATTAGCTGAGATTGAACAAAATAGTCCAAGGATTAGGAGTGATGTTGAACTTACTCTATTACCTTCGAAGCTACGGCTGGAAGTAGACAAGGTTTTGGATTCAGGGGTTAACAAGTCTACAAGGCACAAGTCTACAAGGCACAAGGGGTACATGGAGCACCTCATCAAGTGGAAGAATAAGCCTGAATCAGAGGAAACATGGATTTTAGTTATAGAATTCAATAAGGTGGGAATTTATGAAGATATTTTTTTCCACGAGAATGACATCACTTTCCTTTGTGGGGGAGTATGGTGCAAGAGCACCTAGGTAAGGCTAGATGGTAACCTAGGGCTTCTAGTTTGATTTTTGGCTTATAGTGGTCTTAGCCAAACCACTAGTGAAATAATGGGAATAGATGGGTCCTAGGGTGTGATGTGATAGATTAGGAGGCCTCATTAGGTTCTTAGTGATCTTCTTTGAAAATGTTGTCCAAATTTGTCAATTTGTGTACATGTTGCCAATGTTGTGGAAAAAATGGAATTTATGCATTTAGGGGTCAAATTGGACAAGGGAATGTTTAGGAGACCTAAGTTATGGTTTAATTAGCCTAGATATGCTTTCGGTTAATTTTCATGAGTGGTTGACCAAGTTTGTATGCAAGAATCCAAAAGTTGTAAAAGTTGTCAATGTTGTCATTGACAACATTGACAACATTTCTTGCAATGATGCCTTTTCAAGAATTTGGGTTTCTAAATGTCTAAAACCATCAAGATAGGGTCACTATCAACTACATAAGGCCTCCCTCAACCTTTTTATGAGGTTGGATGAAGTTTTGGTGAATGAACATTTTTTGTGATTACAAGTTTTCTGAGCAATTGAGGACATTTTATTGTTTGAAGCATTTTAATGGATTAGTTTGTGTACTATAACTTGTGCATATGATAGGGTAGGTTTACTTTGGATTTTTTGTGGAATTTTTTATTCAATTTTTTTGAATCTTAGTATTTTTGTAAATTCTTTTGTTTTAAGTCCTTTCGCTGGTCTGAACCAGGCAGGTTTTGAAAATGGGATCATAGCTCATCATTCCATGGAATTTTCCTGAGATTTTGGAATAGGTGAGATGAATCCTTGTACCATATTTTTGTAGAAGGATGGACCCTAGAGAGCTTATTTTCTATTTTTGCAGTTATGCCCTAGGCAAGCCTTTGGTGCATGGCTAGGGAACTCTGAGCACTGCAAGAGGATTTCAGAGGATTGAATGCATTGAATACTTCAATCTAAGCCAGTGGAGGGGACGATATATGGACAAGGAAGACCCATGCCCAAGGAGAAGGTTGATTATTCATTTTTGGATGCAAATAAAAAAAACCCTTATGCAAACAGTCCAAATTTTTTGAAACCCTTAATTTTAGGCATCTTTGTAGCAATCCACTATACAAATAGTTTGGGGAAGAAAAGCCTACTAAATACTATAGGTCTTCCAAAAGGATGGTAGAATATGGACTTTTTTGTCATCTTGTTAAGAATATTTGGAAGTTATATGCAAAAAGGTGACAAATTAGGCCTAATTGCTTGTAGCCCTGTTTGGGTGCATTTGTATTGTTTTCTTGAAATTGATTAGAGTCTTATTGAAAATTATGTTTGGAGACATTGGAATTGGATCCAATTGACATGTTAGTGTCCTACCTCTCCATATTTGATTGGTATTTAACATGTTGGATGATTTAGTGAAGGAGGTACAAGAAGACCTCTATGTGGCTATGTGATGAATGATTTGATTTCTTTGTTGGTGTACAAAAGCTAAATTGGTGAAGGATCTTGAGGAAAGCACCCTTGGAAGCTATGGTTAGTAAAGATCCAAAAATATGATAGAGAAAAGGCTTATAGTAGATCCTAAGGGAAGTTAGGATTGTGAGGAAGGCTTGTAGTTACATCAAATACAAAAACCCTATTAAAGGTATGCTGAGCTTTTTTTATTATGGTGACTGATCAGGAAAGTGATTTACCTTTTAAGTGATTTACCTTTCTGCAAGGCGTGGGCCAATTTCTTATTATAATTTTTGAACAATTTCTTGACCGACATGTTATAACCCTAAAGTGGCATAAATTTGTATAAATTGGTTTAGGGTTAGGGTTTCATTATTATTTTGTATGTTTTACGGCTGTATTGACCTGTGAGGGATCTGTACATTGCAATCTGATTGTAATCATTGGATAAGAATAATATTTGAATTTTTTTTTTGGTGGACGTAGCCTAGGGATTAGGTGAACCATGTTAAATCTTTGTGTCCTGTGTTATCTTTTGGTTTTGTTTATTATTCTCTGTTATATATTATATTTCTACATGTAACTGTTATTTTTTCCTTGTTAATCCTAACAAGTGGTATCAAAGCTATGGTTGTTTTTAGTTATCCTCTATAGGAAGGTCTCACGGTTGAGTGGGAGTCTCATGGTCAAGTGGGAGTTATGGAAGATGAGGGTAGGCTGAAGGTTGAAAATTTTAATGGGCAGAACTTTCAATTATGGAAAATGCAAATGGAGGACTATATCTATCAGAAGGATTTATGGCGACCTTTGGAAGGAGTGTCCAATAAATATCTAGCTATGTCTCAAGAGGATTGGAACATTCTGGATAGAAAGGCACTAGGTAGCATTCACTTATGCCTAGCTCAATCAGTGTTGTTTAATATTATGAAATCAATGACAACTAAAGAGTTGTTGTTTAATATTACATCTAATAAGTGTTTACACTTTGGGGGCTCTACTACTACTATTCATGGTTATGTTGACTTAGATTTGGTAGGAGAAATAGATACCAGGTAGAGTACTACAGGTTATGTATTTACTGTTGGTGGGACAACAGTGATTTGGATTTCTTGGTTACAAAAGTTGAATGCTTTATCCACTACAGAGGAAGAGTATGTTGTTTCTACTAAGGTAGCCAAGGAGATGATATGGCTTCAATCCTTCATGGAAGAATTGGGACATCCATAGATGGATAACTATCTATATTCAGATAGTTAGAATTCCATTCATCTTGCAAAGAATCCTGCTTTGCATTCAAAAACAAAGCACATATAGTTGCGGTATCATTTCATTCGGTCAGTTTTGGATGATGGGCAGTTAAAGTTGGAAAAGATTCATATAGATGATAATCTAGTGGATATGTTTACAAAGGTTGTAATGATGGAGAAGATGAATTATTGTTCAGTTTTGGTTGGTCTTCTAGATTGAATAGACTAAGAGAACATCAGAGTCCAGGAAGGTTGGATCAAGTGGGAGCTTTACAGGGTAGTGGTTTAGCTACAAGATCAGTCTCCAAGTGGGATAATTTTTGGTTTATGTGGAGTCTGATTAGTCCCCAAGTGGGAGATTGTTATATTATGGTGACTGATCATGAAATTGATTTACCTTTTAAGTGATTTACCTTTCTGCAAGGCATGGGGTTTGGCCAATTTCTTGACCGACATGTTCTAACCTTAAGGTGGCATAAATTTGTATAAATTGGCTTAGGGTTAGGGTTTCATTATTATGTTGTATGTTTTACAGTGGTATTGAGCTATGAGGGATCTGTGCATTGTGATCTGATTGTAATCACTGGATAAGAATAATATTGGACTTTGCTATTTGGTGGACATAGCCCAGGGATTGGGTGAACCATGTTAAATCTTTGTGTCTTGTGTTCTCTTCTGGTTTGGTTTATTATTCTCTTTTATAGATTATATTTCTGCATGTAACTATTATTTCTACCTTGTTAATCCTAACAAAGCTCACTCCTCATACAATCATAAATATGATATAGTTACATTTTTTTCTTAATAGTGAACAATACAAGCATATTCTATGCTTACCTAGTTCCAGTTGTAGTTTGCATTACTATCTTTTTTATTCTGACATCACAATGTATTCATATTTTTGCATCCATTCATTTCATCACATTCAATATATTACTTACATACTTTTCTTCACATAAAGCTCTTCCTATATATACGTCATTATATGTCCATTCAGCTTCCAATGCATCAAAAAATAGAGTTAAAAATTATACAAATGGTAAATACCAAGTCATAAATAAAACACTAACAAAACATAGGTAATCCTCAATCTGAATCTAACATAGCATGTTTGGACTCGGCATTATAATCCCTTAATTATCGCAACCTTTCATATGTCATGTATCATTGTTACTCTATCTTCGCATGTCTTCAACATTCTTTAACTTACTGTGATCAATACCAAATATAAGATACCTTAAGTGAAGGTCATATACATCCCAAAATAGCTTCTCCAAAGCTCGCATGTCATCATTTTTCATATATTGTATTCATTGACCAAAATTATACTACTATACTCTATAATTCTTCTTTTTGGACTTAGTTATTTTGCAAGCTAAAACTCCAAAACTATGTTCGACACCAAGCGACCATCCATAAAAAAATGTGTTGCCATTAATGACAAACCTAAATTCTTCCAAAACATTCCTGAATGAACCACTTGCAAACACAAATATCCATACCTATTAAATCAATCAAATAACAACATCAAATAAAAGTACACTCAAAATTCTCTCCAACGCCTATTTGAAACAAAAAATTTAATTTTGTATGGAAATGATATGACTAAAACTAAGTACAAGCAGATCATGTGTCTTCTAGGCTCAAAAAACATATCAAAAAAACAAAATAATTTAACCAAACTTGTACCATAATCTAGTTCTTAGAATCAAATTTCCAACGAGTAAAAGAAGTCCAAAATATGACATCCAAAGTGAATATTATGGTCATTTGACCAAAACAACCTAATTTACATATTAAATCAATTTTCAAATGACTCCCACTCCAAATTTACATCTTAACTAATGTATTTCCATATAGATCCGAACAGCAATGGGAAAGTTGTAATTTTAATATTTCATAGCCTTTATAGAGTGAGTAGGAACTCAAAAAAAATATTAAAACAAATCTTAAAATTTAAAGCCCCTTTTATAAAAGAAACTTTGTGGTCCTTAAGTCATACAATTCTTCTTATCAATAAACCCTTTTCCTTTTCCAAAAAAATGGCAACACCAATCTTTTTGTAATAGAAAATACACGGATGTGGGATATGCACATATAATAATTTTTTATTTTTGAGGCCAACATGATTTTTTTAATTTTATTTCTTGCAGACACCCAATGAAAATTTGGCAAGCATCGATGTGTTGGAAATGAGATAAGTAACTGAGAGGGGAGGGGTGAATCAGTTACTCCAAAACAAATCCTTGTCCCTTAGATGTCTAAATGCTTTAATACTGTTACTCAGGTTACTTAAGATATTCTTTTGTAGCTCGGGTGTTTCTTCTGTAACTCGGGTGTCAAAGCAATCTTTTAATGCAATTATACTTACAAATTAAGTGTAGAAACATAAAACATAAAAAAAGTAACAAGTACACATATGACACCAAGATTTAACGTGGAAACCCAATATAGGAAAAACCACCAATGTAACTAGTTACTATTTTTCACTCTTCCGAAGTGAGCCCCATTAGGAGCCAACCTTGTTAAAGGTTACAATAACACACTATTAGGTGTGACCTATTTAAAGGATTTAATCACCCTGTGAGGAGTGGCCTTGTTAGAGGTCTTTAACACTTCAATCTAGAAATGCTACCTTGTGAGAGGATTTACAAAATACTGTTAAGTCTACTCCGTTAAGAGATTTTGATAAATGCTACAATTGTTAGAAAGTAACAATGGATTAACATGTATGTGTAAGCAACTATCTTTGTTGATTCATATCTCTGCTTGATTGTAACTGGATCCTTGCTGATCATATATTCTATTGCAGCTTCGAGTGTTATGTATTCAATCAGAATCCCATCTGATTTTTCCTTCACATAATTCCACACTTTTGCCTTTTTACTTTCGCTTCATCTTACACACTTAGATTTCAACAACAACCCGTTCAATGCAAACTTGACCTTTCATAAATACATGGTAAGCCCTGTCAAGTCAGCTTGAATAAACTCTAAATGATAAATCATAATTCAGTCGGCCTTATATAACCATTTAATTACATAATATAAATCAATGTTAGTCGGCTGCAACTGAGTGCCCAACCAAAACTAAAATGCCCGAGTGGACTCAGTCAACACTGAACTTCTTCAATGCCTGAACTTCTTCAATGCCTGAACTCAACTCATTCTGTTTACCAACCATGCTCGGTCTAAATGTAGACATTAGTGTAAAACCACTACATAAGTGTATATACATGTGTAACATCAATGACAAACACAATTGAATAATTGTCTTCAACAATCTCCCTCTTTGGCATTGATGGCAACACAACATGTCATAATACAAAGAATTGTGGAGCAACAGAAAATTTTAGAGAATTTCTTTAATGTCTTTAGCTTCATTCTGATTCTCCCTCTGACAATATCCTTAGCTTCATTCTAATTCTTATGTATTATATAAAACTCCCCCTCTTTGACAAGAGATGCCAAAGACTCCAATTCCACAAATACTATTTCTCTTTGAAGTTGTAATGTACCTGAATGTACTAATTCATCTACAATGGGCTCTCATAGATCTGCATCAACAAGAACATTTTCACTGGCGCTCAGGCTTATGCATCACTAAACTATATTTTAGTGACCTTCAGGTAGGGGAAGTACCCCTAGCTTTCCTCTCAGATACAAGAATGCATCCTTAGTTAAGGGTTTGGTGAATATGTCTACAACTTGTTCTTTGGTGTTTACATATTCCAACCTTACTTCTCTATTCTGTACTAATTCCCTCAAGAAATGATATTTTATTGCTATGTGCTTGGTTTTGGTGTGCATCACAAGATACTTTGAGATGTTAATGGCACTAGTGTTGTCACAGTAGATAATAACTGGTTCTTTTATCTCTTCCTTCATTCCTCTCAACAACTGCTTGACCCATATGATGTTAGAAAAGTTCACTACTACAGCAACATATTTTGCCTCTGTCGTAGACTGAGAGATACAATTTTTTTTCTTGCTAGTCCAAGACACTAACCTTTTTCCAAGAAAGAAAGCTCCACCACTGGTGCTCTTCTTATCATCGACACTTCCAGCCCAATCAACATCAGTGAATGCTTTTAAATCAAATTTTCCACCTTTCTTATACCATAAACCATAGTCTTCAGTACCTTTCAGATATCTCATAATTCTTTTGATTGCCATTAGGTGATTATCTCTGGGATTAGCTGAAAATATTGAAACAATACCAACTACCAATACAATATCAGGTATGGTGTGCACAACATATTGCAATTTTCTAATCATGGATCTGTAACTGGTTTGATCTACCTCTTTTGAATCATCATCCTTAGATAGTTTCTATCTAGTACACATGGGTGTTCCAACAGGTTTGGAATCTTCTATACCAAATTTCTTGAGTATCTCCTTGATATATTTTGATTGATTAATGTAGATACCGTCCTTCATTTGATGTACTTGTAAGCCAACAAAAAATTTGATCTCACCAAACATAGACATTTCAAATTCTTTTCTCATAGCTACAGAGAATGCTTTACATAGGTAATCATAACTAGTGAATAATATGTCATCAAAAAATATCTCCGCTAACAGTATTTTGTTATGTGGTCCTTCTTTGATGTACAAGATACTATTATCATTGGTTCTCTGAAATCCAATGCTTATTAGATAACTAGTAGTCTTTCATACCAGGATCTGGGTGCTTGCTTTAGTCCATACAATTCTTTGTGTAGCTTGTAAACCATATTTCTTTTGCTGGGATCAATAAAGCCTTCTGGTTGTTCAATGTAGACTTCCTCTTCTAGGATTCCATTAAAAAATGTAGACTTCACATCCATCTGATATACTTTGTATCCTTTATGTGTAGCATATGCCAAAATTGTTCTAACTCCTTCAAGTCTTGCAACAAGAGAAAAATTTTCTCCATAGTCAATACCCTCTTCTTGAGCATATCCTTTACAAACTAGTCTGGCCTTGTTTCTAGAAACTTTCCCATTTTCATCCATTTTGTTTATGAAAACCCACTTGGTTCCAATCACATTCTTGTCCTTTGGCCTAGGTACAAGAGTCCAAGTTTTGTTTTTCTCAATCTTCTCAATCTCTTCATTTATTGCCTCTATCCAACTTTCATCATTCAATGCATCTTTAATAGTTCTAGGTTCAAATTCACTTAGTAAGCATGTACCTTTTAGTTTCCTTTTTGTCATTACACCTTCTTTCTGATCTCCAATTTTTTTTTAGGTACATGATGCCTTTTCACATATCTAGGAAGTACTGGAACCTTCAATCTACATACTGGACTTGATAAACTAGGTCAGTCATTCTCAAACATTTTTTCTTGTTCCTTTGTCTGATACTCAATTCCCTCTAACTATGACTCAGGTCCTCTCTGTGACTCAGGTCCTTCTGTTTGTGACTCGGGTCCTTAATTCTATGACTCGAGTCCCTCTGTCTGTGACTCAGGTCCTTCTACTAAAACTTTATGTTGCTCATTTTGCAACTCAGGTAGTACAGTTTGTGTATGTTATCCCATCACCATTTCTTGAGTCATAGGTATAGTATCAGGTTCATGATATACAAATTTTATGTAGTCTTCAGGCTCTTTACTGCTCTTCTCTTCACATTTTTCTGCAAAGTCATCAATCTTGACATGTACACTCTCTATGAATTTATGAGTAGTAAGGTTTAGAAATTTGTATGCTTTGCTTTTACATGAGTAACCTAGGAATATTCCTTCATCACTTTTTGCATCTAGTTTCCCATTTCTTGCTTCCTTCAAGATGTAGCATCTACTTCCAAATACTTTGAAATAATGAACATTAGGTTTATAGCCATACCATAATTCAAAAGGTTTCTGACCACTACCTTTATTCAGTTGAACTATGTTCCAGGTGAAAACTATAGTGTTGATGGCCTCCTTCCAGTATTTGGCAGCAACATTCTTTTCAATCATTAAGGTTCTGGCACAATCCACAATGGATAGGTTTCTCCGTTCTTCTATTCCATTTTTCTATGGTGTACCAGGGGAAGATACCTATCTTTTGATTCCTCTTTCATTGAAAAATTCATTGAACTAATTAGAAATGAATTCTCTTCCTCTGTTAGATCTTAGGCATTTTAGTTTCTGTCCTATTTCTTTTTCAACTCTTGCAAGATACCACTTGAATTTTTGAAAAGCTTCTAATCTCTCTCTGAGAAACATGACATTCATCATTCTGGAATGATCATCAAAAAATAGAATAATTTTTTTTTCTCTAGTATAGCTTGTTGTTCTGATTGGTCCACATAGATTAGTGTGTACCAATTCTAGGACTTCATCAGTTTTGTAATTCTTTCTCTTGAAGCTAGTCTTGCTCATTTTTCCAATTTGACATTGTTTGCATAATGCAAACTTGGGTTTCTTCAAGATAGGAATACCTCTAACTCTTTTGTTCTTTCTTATGTTTACCAAATTGTCAAAATTCACATGACACAACCTTTTATGCCATAACCAGCTTTCTTCTACTTGTGCAATAAAGAATGAACCTTCAGTCAGATCAAGATAGAATAAATTACCTTTTGTTTTCCTTCTAGTTACAACTAGGTTCCCTTTACCATCCAAAAGCTTGGCCTTACCATTCATAAATTATACCTTGAAGCCAATGTTGTTTAGATGTGCTCCACTAAGTAGATTTATCCTTAATCCTTCAACCCAAGAAGAATTATCACATTTGATTCCTTCTGTCAGAATAATGCAACCTTTTCCTTTTACTGGGAAAGGTTCAACATTCCCAAAACTGACACTTCCACCATCATAGTGTTCAAGATGTTCAAACTTTGTCTTATCACCAATAATGTGATGAGAACATCCACTGTCAATTATCCAATTATCATTTTTATTGATGTGTGAGAAAAGTGCAGTCTTTTCATCTTCCTCATCTGACTCATCCTTAATGGAAATATAAATCATTTCTTCTTCTTCATCACTATCAGAATCTTTTGCAATATAACAAGACTTATTGCCTTTATCCTTATAGATTTTTTGGTTATTGAAATATTTCTTTCCTTTGAATTTTTTAAACTTCCTCTCATCCTTGTCTTCCTTGTTTGGACACTTTGCAGAAATGTGACCAACTTCATTGCATGAGAAACAAATCAATGGTATGTTTCCTCAGTATTTTCCTTTTGTAACTCTTCTTGCAAGCAATGCTTCAATGATGTCAAGATCTTCATCATCAGATTCATCATCGCTATCACTTTCAATCTTCTTTCCTTTAGAGTACCTATCCTTCTTACCAAGGTTCAATTTGGCTTTGAATGCAGACTCAAGATTGCTAGAGCCAAGAGAGTAGTTGTCAAAATTGTCCAACTCAAAGGTTGTAAGTCTTCGCACTAATATATCCAGAGTAATGTCTTTGTTGTACCTCATTTCTTGAATGTCTAAAACTCTAATAGCGTAGATAGGGAGTAAAGTTCTGAGTACCTTTCTTGGTACTATAGTATCTTCAATTAGTCCACCTCTTGCGCTGATGGCACTTACAATCTTCTTGATTCTTTCACTATACTTTGTGATATCTTCTCCTTGTTTCATTTTCATCTGGTCAAATTGTCCTCTTAGAATTTCTTCTTTAGCTCTCTTTACATTTGTATCACCTGCATGAATATCCTATAGTTTCTTCCACATATCATGAGTTGTAGGGCTATCCTTGACTTCATGAAATTCTGAATAGCTGAGTGAAGAAGCTATGTCAATCATCATTATGTTATGAAGTTTCTATTCTATCATCTATTCCACAGTCATAGTCCCTGTTGGTGCAACATATTTGGTCTCTAAGAATTGTAAACCAGCATCTCCAATAGTAGATTGTTGTAGCTTCATCAGTTCTTTCCATGCTAGGAAATTATCTTTGCTTGGCTTTGGCATCTCCCTCCTGTAAGACATCTTTGATCTTTAGCTTAGGCCTTGAAACCTTTCCTGAAAGAACTTGAAGCTCTGATACCAATTGTTGGAAATGAGATGTGTAACTAAGAGGGGAGGGGTGAATCAGTTACTCCAAAACAAATCCTTGTCCTTTATATGTCTAAATACTTTAATACTATTACTCGGGTTACTTAAGATATTCTTTTGTAGCTCGGGTGTTCCTTCTATAACTCGGGTGTCAAAGCAATCTTTTAATGCAATTATACTTAGATATTAAGTGCAAAAAAATAAAAAAATAAAACAAGTAACAAGTACACATATGAAACCAAGATTTAACGTGGAAACCCAATATGGGAAAAATCACCAATGTAACTAGTTACTATTTTTCACTCTTCTGAAGTGAGCCCTGTTAGGAGCCAACCCTATTAAAGGTTACAATAACACACTATTAGGTGTCACCAATTTAAATGATTTAATCACCCTATGAAGAGTGGCCTTGTTAGAGGTTTTCAACACTTCAATCTGGAAATGCTACCTTGTGAGAGGATTTACAAATGACTGTTAAGTCTACTCTGTTAAGAGATTTTGATCACTGCTACAATTGTTATAAAGTAACAAGGGATTTACCTATATGTGTAAACAATTGTCTTTTCTGATTTAGATCCCTTCTTGATTGTAACTAGATCCTTACTGATCAGATATTCTATTGCAGCTCTGAGTGTTCTATATTCAATCATAATCCCTTCTTATTTCACCTTTACAAAATTCCACACTTGTGCCTTTTTACATGCGCTTCATCTTACACACTTAGATTTCAACAATAGTCCATTCAATCCAAACTTGACCTTTCATAAATACATGGTAAGCCCTGTCAAGTCAGCTTGAATAAACTCTAAATGATAAATCATAATTCAGTCAGCCTCATATAACCATTGAATTACAGAATATAAATCACTGTTAGTAGGCTGCAACTGAATGCCCGACCAAGACTGAAATGCCCAAGTGAACTTGGTCAACACTGAAATTCTTCAATGCCCAAACTCAACTCATTCTGTTTACCAACTGTGCTCGGTGTGAATGTAGACATTAGTGTAAAACCACTACATAAGTGTATATACATGTGTAACATCATTGTCAAAACACAATTGAACAATTTTCTTCAACACAATGGTCATCCCATAATTTATTTTTGCATCAGATTCAACTTTCACCAAACATGGTCAAATTTTATTTAAAAAATCATTGAAAGGCCTACTTGGATCTAATGGCAAGGTATGTTTCTTCATAGGAGGTCATTTATGAAAACTCCCCCCCAAAATCCTCATTTAAATGAACATCCAAAAAAATCTTTTGACCAACAATTTCACATGCCTAAAATCTGCAAACAACCCATCATAACAACAAACATAAAACCCTCAGATCTCCAATAAATAACCTATAAAATCGATATATCTTGCCATGTATTTCATTATTTAATGCATTCTCCTGGATTCAACAACTAGGGTTATACAAACAATATCATGGATCTGATACCACTTATAAGGAAACTTGGAGCCAACTTTATGAAAATTTCCACATAACCCATAATAGATCTTATACAAATAAATACTTAAAATCCACATGCAAAGAAATAGAAAACATACCCACAAAAATGTGACACAAATTATATTTTAGGAAAACCCTGAATGAGGGAAAAAAACCAGCCTCCAAAAGCATCCATGGTCCATGTATTATTCAAGAATGCATCTATTAACATACATCCATGAAAGCCTTCAAATCACCAACCATAAAAAATCATTACCATGTTAACGAGCATGAATCAACACATCCCATTCCATGCTTCTAACCTCCATAAATGCTAGTTTGGATAACTTAAACAACTACCCTTGTGTTCTCTTTTATAGAAACAAGCTCCCACAAAACCACTAAGTGGTATTACATAAACCATGTGTTACCTAACCCCCATTGACCCACATTTACTATGGGGTACTTTATTTAATTATTTCCCCAATATTAAATAATTACATCAAATAATATTTACAATGTTATAATACAACTCATCAAGTGGCCCCAAGAATATTCCATGGGAATCTCTACATGATGCACATCCATCTAGGTGCTCCTAGGTGTAACATTTCCATAATAAAATAAAATATTACAATAATATACATTATTATGCAAGGTGTACGACACATAATTTTCCCAACATTGGGAAAGATGTTTCTAACAACCCTGTTGTGGTGGATTATGACTCTTCGGATGAATAGGAGGCCCCCTCTTCTCTTATGGATACTGAGATCTCTTCCGTAGCTGTTTTGAGCATGGAAGGTTTTGAGGAGAAGGTTGAAGGGGAGGTTTGTGTTATTGAAATGAATAAGGTGATCTCCCTCTATTCATTTACGGTGGTAAGGTAGGAATTTCACAAAATAAAAAGTTCACTTGAAGTACAGGGCCCTTTCTTCTAAATTTGAAGAGATGCAGACTAAGGTTGGTGAGTCGGCTGCTCAAATGGTTACTATTATTAACCTGTGTTCTCATCCAAAGGAAAATAATGATTATTCTACCACCTATTCTCTTTGGAATGAGACTGAGAAAAATATATTGCTTGCATATTACCTTACTAAGAATGTCGAAGCTATTAAGTAATCTAGGAAGCATTATGACAGGAACATTCATGAGATAAATAGAAAGGTTGATAAATACAATACTACCCTATGAAAGATAATTCAATAGAGATACAAGATCATAAAATACTCCATAGTGAATCTAGATGCTTTGAAAACCAATTTGGAGGGGTTTCATCGAGAAATAAATATTGTTTATGTGGATCAGAATAAGGACTTGGGCATGAAGGAGATCAAAAGCACGAGAAAAAGGACCAGAGCCAACAACATAAAGTGGGGCTTCATTCAACCCTGAATATTGTTGATTTAAAAAAGGTTGTGCAGAGGATGAAGGTGCTCAAGGAGGAAGCTAAGAAGACCCTAAAAAATATTGCATATATTTTCCCATGTCTCTTTGTTGTTTTGTGTTTTGTGCTAGCTATTTGTTGGCTTTTGGTTGGTGGTTGGTTGGTCCTGTACTATTTTTTTTTTAGTCAGTTGTTGTTTTTGGGTTCTATAGTTAGTTTTTGCTGATGAAATTTATTGAATATCTTTTGTAACTCATTGTAAAGGGTTTCAAGGCCCCTTAAAAACCCACATTTACCCTAATAAAAAACAACATCATCAAACATTAGAGTGTTTGAACCAGAGACAAAGTTACTTACAGACATGAACAATCCATCCTAGCTTTTAGGAAATGAGCATAAAATCAATGAAGCCCTAACCTAATCATCAAAATTTACTTTTACAGAACTTAGTTGACTACTAGCAGTGTTAAACTCATTTAAATAATCAGTAACATACCCACCTTCTGGCATCTTCATATTAAATAAATATTTCATAATAAAAAAACTTATTTAAGGATGAGGGTTTCTCATAAAGTTTGTCTAATGCCTTCATTAGATCATTAATTGTTGTTTATTTTTCTATTTTGAAAATCATTGGTGATGTTAGGAACAACCATATTTCTCCTAGTTCCTTCCTATCAATAACCTCCCATTGTTCATCTGACATAATCAATGCCTTCTTTGCTTTTCCACCTCATGGTAGGTAAAGATCCTTATAATATAGATAATATTCTATATGTGTCTTCCAAAGCTGGTAGTTTTTTCCATTGAACTTATCTAACTTAAGCCTACCTTCCTCTACTATTTCTCCTACCCAAATGTGATATTTCCTATTGTAATCACCTGAAAATGGCTTGATAAGCTCAAAAGCCCTAATCTACAATTAAGTCCTCCAGGTCCTAATCAAGACTACCAATATCAAGCTAATCACAATTATATAATTAAACTAGATCGGTTTAATTATATAATTCATCAAAAATCAACAATCTAAGATCACTCATCAAGAGACATCTATCAAAAGCCATTAATTCTTCAATTAACCTTGAATGAATTAAATCAAATCAAAAAATTAAATACATGGCTAAAGAAATCAATTAAAAGGAATTAATTAAACCAAATAATTAGTATTCCTTCAACATGTCTCAAGGATAAAAGCCTCTAACCAATAGGAGCTAATCACTTGGATCAAGCAAGTTTCAATCTCATCCATCCCTCAATGGATATATCTCAACCACTCAATTCAAATTTGAATTTGAATCTTTCCCTCCAAGAATTCTCTATAAAGGGAAGCCATTCTGAGCTTATTTGATATAGGAGAATAGAATTAAAAGCATAGATATAATTTCAATTTGGTTTTAGCTATCTAGTTCATCATTTTTAGCATGCTAATCTATTTCATTTGTATAATTTGATCAAAATTATGCATAATTAAACATGTTCTTGAGCATTTTAGGCATTTTTACAATGAATCTTCCATTTCATGATTGTCATTCTATGATCTAAACATGCTTAATCTGAGAGAAATTCACAATTTAGAATAGAATATTCATGACTAGGAAGCAATAAGTCAATTTCTCAAGGTTTTTTATGTTTTTCATTGAATTGATCTTACTAACCTTGGATATAATGAGTTATTGAGTGTTTGTGTGCAGTATACTTGCAGGATACATAATAACACATCACATTTTGGTGCCCACTGTGGAGAAAATTGCTCATTTTTACAAAATTCTACTCTTTGTTCTTAACAGTTTGACTTTTTGCAGACAATTTATCATTTGGGGTTGTTCTTATAGTGTTTCCAGGAGTGTTCTATCATCTGTAGGGATTCTTTTATCACCTCATGTCATGCTAATATTGTCTGCTGATTCACTAACATCATCTCTGGAAGGTATAAAATTGGCTTTTATGCGTCTTTGGTAATTCCTTTATTGTTTCTGGAATGCTTTATCGTTTGGTGTAAAAGCTTTATCATTTTTGGTTAAGTTTAGCGTTTGAGGTTAAAGTATTGTCATTTCTGGGATTGATCATTTTTTATCACTGTTTTATCATCTGTAATCCAGAGAGTAGAAATACAAAATAGTTTCATTGATAAATTGGATTTCTAACATGCTAACTTGGTTTTTTTCATGATTTTGATCATCTTTATAGCAGCCTAACATGTTTTTTAGGACGTTTGCCAAAGATTTTGAAGGAGAGAAACTACTAACAAGTTTTTTTTAGGTGGCCAAATTGCAAAAATTCAAACACTTTGACACTTAAATTTTTTTTCGTGCATTTCCTAATTTGGATAGAGGATTATGCTCTTTTCCCTTTGGGAAAATCAAAAACTCTAACCCCAAATTATGCTTTGTACTAAAATTGGAGGAAATGAACAATTTTCTTTCATATGCAATGTGTTTTATCAATTAAATTAGGCATCTTAACATCAAATTTAGGGTTAATTTTTGGTTTCATTAGAGGATTATGCTCTTTTCCCTTTGGGAAAATCAGAAACTCAAGCGTGAAATAGAAGATTAATTCTTGATTTGAGGAAATGAAATTTGTTTGAAGTGCTTGATAGGAGAAAACATTATCGAGTAGGAGAGTATGCTCTTTTCCCTTTGGGAAAATCAGAAATCTAGACCT
Source organism: Thuja plicata (assembly GCA_018584345.1). NCBI lineage: Eukaryota > Viridiplantae > Streptophyta > Pinopsida > Cupressales > Cupressaceae > Thuja > Thuja plicata. The sequence continues at coordinate 585,202 of MU226634.1, read as the reverse complement.
CTTTTCAACGCCAATCCTCCTTACTTTCTTTATCCTTTAGTTCGGCCTACCGGTGAGGAACAAATCTCTTGGGACAACCCATGTGAGAACAAGGTGTGAGCCACAACACTCTAACTCATGTTAAACAAATTTACTCTTTCGGGTTAAAGCCTGGGGAGTCGGATGTCATTTGAGCTTATACTCAACTCACGTCTAACTTAAGGGCAGCCTAACAGTCTCAATCACATTTTTTGTGACCCCTTTTTCCAAGACACTCTATGGGGCTATACGCCTCAATCACGCTTGCGCAGATGTAGAGGATACAACCAAACTGAGAACCTTACTAAACACCTTAGGATTAGAAGCTACCCGGATCACCCCCAGAAGGTGATAAACCTTGTGCAAGGAAAAAAGTAATTGCCCCAAGATACTCATCATATCATGCCCCCATTTTCATTTGGAACCAGATAATATGGTATCATGACTGGAGCCATTGCATGCTTGGTGATAGCCATATTCTGATTAGTAAATGGGTGTGTACCTAAGTCTATGAGCAAGTGATTTTCATTCTATGCCAATTTCATAGGAATAGTGCGTGTTTGTACCCTTATAATCACAAAATTTTCAAAAACAAACAATCCTTATCAAAACCATGACAAAAGCAACTTTCTTTTTGTGTGTGTGTGTCACTAAAATTTGCATAATTTAAAACACCTTGCAAGCATTCCAAAAATGGGTGACTCTATTCAAAACAGTGGTTGGTTACTTGGCACAAAATTTCTCAAGAAATTACTCCAAAATTTGCTCAAAAACATTGGTCCAAAAGCATTGTTCTCAAGTCCTTGTTCTCTTTTTTTTCTCAAAAAAATTGGTCCAAAAGCATTGTCCTTAAGTCCTTGTTGTCTTGTTTGATCAAAAACATTGGTCCAAAAGAATTGTTCTCAAGTCCTTTTTCTCTTGTTTTGCTCAAAAACATTGGTCCTAAAACATTGGTTTGTTGTCTTGATTGTCAAAAACAAAGGTCATTTTGTGCTATTCATCTCAAAACTCATTTCAAAAGTGGAAGTTCTAAAGTCATCTATTTCTAGCCCTAAATATCCAAAGTACTCAAATCAAATCTTGGTTTATAGAAAATCAAACTATTTTCTATTAGTTTCAATCAACTCAAACTACTTTTTAATTGGTCATATCAACCCTCTTTGTGTTTAGAGATCACTATCAAGGTCAATCTAACCTTCATCAAGATCTCAAACATTATCAATTACACCAACAATTTTTCATCAACTTTGACCAATTGTAAAGCTAGTCTATCAAAACATTGAAACTATAGGTGATAGGTTGTTGTTCTTTGCTAATCAAGTATCATTTAATCCTACATGGTGTGGAAAATAATTGGACATGTGCAACACATAAATACTTCAAAATATCCTAGAGTACACATTAAAGCACAAAAAAAACAACAATACAATCCTTTTTCAGCTCCTAAAGCAAGTGGGTCGGAAACTACTAACAACATCAACAATACCAACAACACCAACAACAATAACATGGATGGAATTGAAAATGAATGGGCTACTCAAACCCATGATGATGAAGACCTAACTGAGGAGTATATCCAAAAATTCTAACAAGATGCAAGATTCCAAAAGATCACGGACAAGATCCTAATGGCAGATAAAGAAAAATACTTCATGCATCTAGCTTCAACAGGGATAAAACTACCTCAAGATTTTGATATGGAACAACTCAAAACACAAGAAGAATAAAATCCTATTACTCTCCTTTTGAAACAAGTGGAATCTTTACAAACTCAACTTCTTGACATGAAGAAAGAAAAAGAAATCGTACCAAAGAAATACTCTATGAGTGCATTTTGTCCTATGCTATTTGATCAAAGCTTACACATGCCAGCATTTCCACCAAATGTGGACATACCTAAATATGAAAAATACATAGGATGCATGGACCCTCAAGATCATGTATGGGATTTCTACACCTTAAACATGGAATTCATTCATGAACAAACATATCTTATGAGATTATTCCCTCGCAGTTTGAGTGGACAAGCAGCATAATGCTTTTCTAAATTACCACATGGGATAAAAACCTTTGAAGAACTTGTAGAAAGGTTTATTCAACACTATTCATACAACATTCAACATCCCATTACTATGATTGACTTATGAAATGCCAAAAAGTGAGTTGATGAACCTTTTATATCTTTTCTACAAAGGTGGAGAAGACTTTTTGCATGATATCCTCGATTAATTCCGGAAACAAAAAAGATGGATATTTTTGTAAACAACTTGGTCCCCCAATTGAATCATTATATCCAACTACAATGCATTCCAACATTTGACAAAATTATTGAGATGGGAATCAAAATTGAAGATACCTTGATATGGAAAGGTGAACTTAAAAGCTACAAAGATACTAAAGGGTCTTTTAATCCAAACTATAATGGCAACCAAGATAAATCAAAGTTTTGGAACAAAAATCAGAATGTTGTCAATGATGGAGTAGTAGATGCACACATTGTGAAGTCACAACAACCAGCATTCAATTTATTTACTACTACTCCTCCTAAGAATCCTACTGCTTCATCTAATGTGCGTGTTACTCAAAATAACAATCAGCAAAAACCACCTTTTACATATGCTCCTAAACGGACATTTACACCTCTTGGGGAGTCTTTGGAATATGCATTACGAAAAATTGTCACTCACAAGGTGATCACATTACCAGAATCAAGACCATATGAACCACCAATAAAGCCTAAATGGTGGAATGATGCACACTATTGTGAGTACCATAGAAACAAAGGGCATAGAAAAAATGAGTGCATGAAACTAAAACATTTGTTACAAGACTTAATTGACAATGAGGTCATTACAGTTCATGGACATAAGAAAAATGAAGATCATATAGATTTTCAATCACCTTTACCTAATTATGAGAAACGAGAATCATCCAATGAAAAAGGTAATCAAGTGAACTACACATATTCTTATGACAAAACTATCAACATGCTAGAAGAAGCCGATCAAAGTATTAATGTGATCATTATTAAAGACAAGCAAAAGGGTGAAGCCTCTAATGTAGTAACACGAGGACAAGCCAAGGTAGTCCTAAAAGGAGATTCTTCAAAACTTCCTATATCATCAAAACCTACAATAACCAAGAAAAATCCATCATCTTTCTTATCTAATTATAGCTTGGTTGATTAGCTGCAAAGCACTCCTGCACAAATCTCAATTCTTGAATTGCTTAAAATATCTCCATCACATAAAGAGATTTTGGAAAAAGCCTTGCTTGAAACAAATGTTCCTGACAATTTGGACATAGATAAATTTCAAAATATTGTGGGACACTTGACTACTCATTATTTATCCTTTTCTAAAGAGGATGAAAATGCCTTAAGTCACCCCCATAACATGCCACTACACATAGAAGTACTCATTCACAGACATTGAGTAAGACGAGTCTTGATAGATGGAGGAGCTGGTCTCAACATTTGCACTGTAGGCCTAATCAAAGAACTAGGATTTTCAAATGAGCATATTGATCCTAAAAAGAGAATAACTATCAAAGAATATGACGATGAAGAAAGATCATCCAAATGGCTAGTCATGTTTCCAATTAGAGTGGGACCTATGGAAAGAAATGTGGTGTTCCAAGTACTTGATCTTAAAATATCTTACAATATTCTCTTGGGAAGACCATGGATACACGAAATGCAAGTTATCCCCTCTAATTTTCATAAATGTTTGAAGTTCCCATACAATGGAGAAGAGATAACAATCCCAGCTGACACAACTTACTTTCAATATTGTAGAAATATGTGTCAATCAAATGAATGGATGGTTCCATATAATAGAGAAGCTTCTCAAGAATGACTCTCAGAGAGTTCAATATCCACATTGATGGGAGAATTTGAAAAGAAACTAAAATTACATGATAATGGAATGTGAGAATAAAAGATTGATCAATTACTCTCTGTGACAAAATTACCCTTATCTCCAAGATCACAAGGAAGACCATCATCTTCTATAATGGCAGCAACACCTAAAGTGCAAACAAAATTTAATGGAACCTTTGTACAAGGTAAATTGGTGGAAAAAGAAAAAGAGGATGTTGATGCATTAAGTTGGCTATATAAAGACAAGGAGGATGCTCATCAGGATATCAAGCACATTCCAATTACCACTCAACAATATGGACGTGGTCTATGTATCATGAAAAATATGGGATATCAAGGACAAGGACCTTTAGGAAACAATAGAGAAGGTTTGATTGAACCAATATTTACACAATTCAGAGATCCCAGAGACAAAACAGGAATTGGATATTCTGAAGAACCACAAATACCTCTCATTCCGAATGGGCCAATCTTTGATGAAGAAATGGAAGATTCAGAAGAAGAAATAGAATTCACACAAGATTCATATGAGAGGCTATTACATATTCATGATGACAATCCTCATTATCAAGGTGAAATATATGTTCCTTCATTTTTAACTCAGGCAAATGAGGATGAAGATATAGTCATGCCCTTAATAGATAATTTAAATATTAATGGTGTTCAAAATACAATTCAAGATAATCATTTTGATGAGGAGAATGATACATAAAACAATCATCATCCCAAATGGGGGGAAAGGGTCACACCTACTCATGTTCTAGATACCAGTTAGTCCATGGAAGTAGATTCTAATGACTATGAATGGGACTCATTCTTTGATGTTAGCACTGTAGATATCGAGATAGATGTCATTCATCAATATTCACCCTAGATGGAGAGAGGTGAAAATTCAAATGATGTTGGTCCTTCTAACATGAACATAGATCCACAAGACATCATGACACCTAACATTATTGATACCGACACAAGATTATTGGTAGATTCTATAGAGTATCAACACATCTTGGTAAATGCATATCTTAATAGAACAATAGATGAAGGGGGACAAAGCTTGGATATTCAACCATTTGAATTCGGTTAACAAAATATCGACGATGACTTGAGTGAGAATAGTGAGGATCTTCCTGGTTTAACCATTCTTTTGGAAGATACTATGATAGATCTTGTCGATCCATTTGAACACAATGAATACAATTCCATCCTACATCTTTACATTAGTGAAACCAACCCAAACAATGATCTTCAACTTGTACATCCTGACTTAATTGACTGGACCCTGTCTGAACCTATGGATATACCCATATTTTCCAATGACTATGAGATCAATTTTTACCTCAATTTAGTTGAACCTATAACCTCTTCCACTAGGGATTCTAATGCTAGGGAGGATATCAAGTTTTCTAGTCACAAAAATAAAGAAAAAATCAATAAAATATCTGAGGGTGAAAACCATTTTGTGGCAGTCTCAGATCATGAAAAGGAAAGAATAAAAGACGCATCTGATAGTGAAAACCTCACCGAGGCACTAAAGGATGGGAAACTTGATATCCTTCCTAATCACTCCCAGGAATGGTTGGCGTTACTTATAGAACCAGCTCAACCAATTAATATTGGTACATAGGAGAACCCGCATATCATATACATTGCTCAATCTCTATCTATGGAAGAAAAGGAAGCATTTACATAGTTTTTCAAAGAAAAGAAGATCAATTTTGCATGGTCTTATTCTGATATGCCAGGAATTGATCCAATTTTATTATGCACCATTTATCTATAGATCCTAGAATAAAACCTTTCAAACAAAAATTAAGAAAGATGCATCCACATATTGCTCTTTTGGTAAAAGCGGAACTGGAAAAATTGTTGAAAGCAGGGTTTATAAGAGCTATTGCATATGTCGCATGGATATCTAATATTTTTCTAGTGTCCAAACATGATAAATCCATTATAATCTGCACTGACTTTTGAGATGTTAATAAAGCATGTCCAAAAGATGACTTTCCATTTCCAAGTATTGATGTCTTCATAGATCTTACAGCTGGATATGAGATGTTGTCCTTAATGGATGGATTCTCTGGGTACAATCAAATAAAAATTGCTCCAGAAGGCCAAGATAAGACAACTTTCACTTGTCCATGGGGAACTTTCTACTAGAATGTCATGCCCTTCGGACTAAAAAATGCAGGAGCAACATATCAAAGAGCAATGACAACAATCTTTCATGACATGATGCACAAAAATATGGAAGATTATGTGGATGACACTTTAGGGAAATCTCATCATTGTAAAGATCATCTATAGGATTTAACAAAAATCTTAGACAGGATGGAGCAATTCAAGTTACGCTTGAACCCAAAAAAGTGTGAATTTGGGGTCACCTCAGGAAAATTGTTAGGGTACATAGTTTCTGCTAAATGAATTGAAGTTGATCCAGAAAAGGTCAAAGCTATCATAGAGATGCCTCCACCTAGAAACATTAGTTAGGTGCAATAATTACAAGGGAAATTACAATCAATTCAATGGTTCATTGCTCAATTAGCTGATAAAGCTCAACCGTTCACTAAAATTATGCACAAAGGTATTACTCACAAGTGGGATGCGGCATGTGAAACATCATTTAATCAATTAAAATAATATCTGGTAAACCCACCTATTCTAATGGATCCAATCATAGGAAAACCCTTTCTCCTATATGTTTTGACAACTAATACCTCATTGGGGGCACTATTGGCACAAGAAGATGAAATAGGAAAAGAACGTGCTATCTATTACATCAGCAAAACATTGGTGCAATATGAACTTAATTACACACCAATTGAGAAATCAGTGCTAGCAGTGGTATTTGCATCTCAAAAATTTTGACATGATATGATGGCACATTCAATCAAATTGGTGGCTAAGATTGATCCACTGAAAAATCTTTTAAACAAAGAAACTTTAATTGGAAGATTGCCTAAGTGGATGATGATATTAAGCGAGTTTGATAGTGAATATGTTGAACAAAAATCTATTAAAGGGCAAGTTATTGCTGATCAACTTACAGATGCACCATTATCAGGAGATATACCTTTGACTATTGATTTTCCCAATGAATCAATGCTTATGATTATAGAGCATACCTAGAAGATGTATTTTGATGGATTATTTGCACAACATGGCTCTAGAGCATGTGTCATATTCATATCACCTCAAGGACATATTATACCAAAGGCATACAAAATTTTGTTTCCGTGTACTAATAACATTGCGGAATATGAAGCCTTGCTAAATGGACTAAAGATGGCACTTGAATGGAAGATAACAACACTTCATGTATATGATGACTCTCAATTGGTTATAAATCAAATTTATGATGAATATCAGACTAAAGATGATAATCTTGTGCCTTATAAGAATATGGTGGATGATCTAAAGCAATACTTTATCGGCCTAACATTTGAACAGATTTCTAGGTTACATAATCAAGCGGCCAATGCAATGGCTAATCTTGTCTCTCATAGAGTTATCTGATAATCAAATGCATTATGAATTCCTAGTGGATGAGTTATCTTATCCCTCCTATAATTGTCCTGACTCAAAGCTAGTTTTTCAAATTGTAGGTTGCGATTTCCCTCGCTATGGATCTTTTCAAACTTATCTTGAAACCAATACTTTACCCGAGGGTATATCAGAGTACCAAAAATGTAACCTTATTCGTCAAGCTTCTAAAAATGTAATCATCATGGATGATTTGTATCATAGAGGTTTTGATGGTACCTTAATAAGATGTTTAGATCTAGAAGAATCTAACAACGCTTTACACAAATTCCATGAAGCTATTTGTGGATCACATTCAAATGGTCTTACCTTAGCTAAAAAAACTCTTGTGTATTGGGTATTATTGGCCTACAATGGAGAAAGATGCTATCACATTTTCAAAAACTTACAAAAAGTGTCAAATCCATGGCAATCTTATACATGCCCCAGTAAGGGAATTGTTACCTTTTATCACACACTGGCCTTTTCAATAGTGGGCCTTTGATCTTATTGGTCAAATTTACCCATCATCCTCTAATGGTCACAAGTTCATTATCACAGCAATAGAATATTTTACCAAGTGGGTTGAGGCTATACCCTTAATCACAACAACAAGAAAACAAATCTCACTATTTATCCTCAACTACATCATTTGTTGGTATGGTCTTCCTTCATCAATTGTGATAGATAATGGAAAACAGTTCAAAAACAAGGATCTGACAGAACTTTGCAAGAAGTTTCAAATTACTCAACATTTCTCCTCTAAATATCATCCTCAATGAAATGGACAAGTAGAGGCTAGCAACAAGAATATTCTCAAGATTCTCATTTGCACTGTCAATGATTCTAGAAAAGATTGGCATGTTCAGATTAACCCAGCTCTGTGGGCCTATCAAACAAGTATCAAAACACCAACAGGAGCTACTCCTTATTCTTTGTCTTATGGTGCTAAAGTGGTTCTTCCAATTGAGGTAGAAATTCCATCATTACGAGTATCTTTGAAAGGAATAATCACAGATGAGGACTATAGAGTCTCACGTCTATAGCATCTAGAACTGTTAGCTGAGAAATGTCAAGATGCCTTTGAACATTTACAAGGATATCAAAAGAGAATGACAAAAGGTTATAATAAAAAGGTCAAACCTCATTAGTTTCAAGTGGGTGATTTAGTACTACATGAAAATACCAAGAATCAACAACAAAGAATAAAGAAGGGTAAGTTTGAACCGAACTAGTTAGGACCTTTCGTAATCACCACAATATTTGGATCTGGAGCTTATCAACTAGCTACCACAGAAGGAGACACACTTCCTGATCCAATCAACACAAATCATCTGAAGAGATTCTATGCTTAAGTTGTTGTCATAGCTATGTACAGTGGAAAAGATTCTAGAAAATACAAAAAAAAAAAAGAACAAAACAACAAAAAAAATTGAAAAAACAAAAAAAAATCATGCCTTGGTGAAAACCTGGTAAAACAGGTGCCCTGGTAGCAAAAATAGCATTCCTACGAATGGTGAAAACCTGGTAAACAGGCGCTATTTCATCAACTCGCTGCTCTGTCTATCAAAGCTTGGATAACTCTTCAGCAAGAACTTTAAGACCTTTGAGCTAAAACAAGCCAGGACACATTCCAAGCTGATTGACTCTATCCTTTACCTATCACTTTACCATGGTTTGAAATCTAATCTTATCCTTTCAAACACTATTCCAAGGCAAGAAATTCACCAACGGTATTTCTCAATACCACATCAATCAATCCAAGGTGTTTCTCAACACCACCCCAATTAAATGACCAAACAAAGGTATTTTTCAATACCACTGATCAAGTCACTTCTCATATCAACAAACAAAAATAGTGTTTCTTAAACACTCATCCTATTATAAACATGATCATATCAAATCTATCAATTAGAATCACAAGCACAAAAATGATCAGTCTTGTCCTATGTTTGCATGAGTTTTGAATCCTAAGTATCTCTATGATGTATTTGTACTAGAGACACACTGAAAGAGTTGGGATACTTTTCTTTGCATGACTGTTTGTTCTTTATCAGATTTTTTGTTATTATACTTCTCTTGAATGTTTTAATGATACTCTATTGAGTTAGAAACATAAGGACATGGGGCATGATATTTTCTTTGATTTCTGCTTGTGGTTGACATGGGTTTTTGACAAGGTCTATGATGACAAAATTAAAGCTACATGAATGGCTCTAATTCTGAGACCAAAGCAAACACTTATGTTAGTTTGGGTTGCTATCTTTTATCAATTGTTGATTATCATATTTCTAAAAATGTTCCATGAGTCTTTGTACTAGAACATTGAAGAAAACACATGGTATTTTTTTTTATATGTGTTTGTTAACGCAATTGATACTCAGGACATCATTATTTTCTATATCTTGATGCTTGTGTCATATTGCAATATCAAAATTAAGCTCAATTTAGTATTCATATCATTAGAGTAAATTAATTATTCGTGGTGGTTGTACTAAAATCAAATATTTTTACATAAGTCATATTCATATTATCATAGTCACCTAAGCACTAGCGATGATTGTATGTACTTATATTTGAGAAAATTGATATTCATACTAACATTATTACTTGTATATCATTGTTGGTTGTGTCAAAAATGGGGTACGCAAATTCCTCAATGATGAAACAAAAGCATAAAATGAATGACATGAAAATGGAAGCTGCATCTACATTTGCATTTTAGAATTGCATTTCATTCTAGAAGTTGCATATCTTTTATATCAAGTAATGCTAAGAAAGGCTATCATAACACATATTCAAAAGAGGGAAAGACAAATTTCAAACATTTAAAGATAACATTTCTCTAATGATTGAGTATTTTACATCACTGACATAAAAATCATCATTTTGCATCCACATTTTCATAATCATTAAACTTCATACATATGCATCCATAGCATTAAGATAACATGCATTCATACATTTGCATCCAAAGCATACTGAGATAAAAGAGTGTAATCATAGCATAATCATAATCATCTCATAAAACATAAAATGTCAGTGATACAAGATACAATGAGATCAAAACATGAGACTGTCATCATATATCAAATAATGTCCATGAGATACATCATCCAAAAACCGAGCAAAAATGGTGCTAGATCACATATACATAATTACATCATCATAAAAAATATAGATCAATAGCTCATGATCAATCAAGGCTGACTCGCTGTATCATCCCTTGGTGGTCCATGAGGAGGAGCATCTGATCTACTCCATCCACCACCCTCTGACTGTGTTGTAGCTCATGAAAAAGGAGTGACTCTAGCAGCAGGATCTGGTACCACTGAAAAATATGTAGCCTAATAATAAGATTATCTACTATGCTATGCTATAGCATCTCTCTGTGCAACATCTAAAGCTATGTCCCTGTTAGCTAGCTGAGCCTGTAACACTGCTATCCAAGTATGTAACTGGCCTCTCTCTCTACGGAGAGGTGCAATCATTGCTGCATCTACTGTACCCTGTAATTGTACACCTGTAGGTCTCAGTCCTGGTGCCTGTACACCAAAAGGAATTGTAGGACCTGTACTAGGCTAAGGAGGATGAATACTCATCTGTGGTATAACCTGTACAACTAGCCAGATACCTGTGCTAACTGATCTAGAAACTATCACCTGTGGAGGCACCTATGAAGTAGTCACTCATGTGGAAGTAAACACCTATGCTGAGGAAACCTGTGTAACAGGAATCTAAGAAGAAGACAAAATCTAAGAAGAAGATGGAATCTGAAAAGAAGATGGAATTTGAGAAGATGAAGGAACCTGTCCCGTAATTGATATCTGAGAGGAAGTAGGTGCCTATGTAACTACTGGTGATTTAGGTCCTCCAATCTGAATCCTGACCTATTTCTGCTGATGACCATGACCTCTACCAGCACTATCATCACTACTACTAGACCATCTATGAGAAGGAGATCTGATAGCCCCACCACCTCTATCATCATCTCCTTCGTTGTCACCCTCATCTACCATAGCTGGTACTAGCTCATCAGGAGAGGTCAATCGAGGGAATGGATGTTGTGCAAAATATGCAGCGAAATCAGGAGTCATACCTGCATCTAAAACATCTAGATCTAATGTCCATATCATCAGAGCTAATCGCTGATGATATAGTATATTAATCTCATTTTTGGGTAATTAATTTAAAATTTTTAACCACAAACTATTCTTGGTCTATTGCACCTTTTTTGCTCTAACTTCGTCCTATGGAGTCTGATTTTGACCAAATGAAAAGCAGTATTTTCATGGTTCTGACCACTATCTTTTCTATTGGAACCAAAATCTTCATTTCAAGCTGATCATTCTCATTCAAATGTTTTTGTCTGGATATTAACCCAATTTCATGTCCATTTTGATTCCAGGGGGGCATCATCAATCACATCTAATCAAATGATCATAATACCATTTTTTTCAAACAATTGGGGCATTTTAAAAAATCTAACTTGATTCTACAAGTGATCAAATGAATCAACTTCAATGCAGTTGGAGAATCTTCATCAGGTATCAAAACAGTAAAAACAGTATCAAATGGGGAACTAGTGATTTCATCGCTTCATATCAAATTAATCGCTCTTATCAAATTCAAAGTTCTGAACATTAGTAGATATATCAATTTCAATACATCACACCAAATTGATAGTATTTACAGCTAAATCAATTAAAATTTCAAATAGTGATCAGTTTCAATGCATCGCATCAAATTAATCATTTGTTCAAATTTTTGCTAGAAATCAGTTTCATCGCATCACATCAAACTGGTTGTCTAGTCAATTCTTCTGAACTATGTTTTGGAGGTATCAGTTTCATCACATCACAACAAACTGATATCGATTCAGATTTTAGACATCATTGTAACAATAATAGATCTCATTGCTTCATATCAAATGGATTAGGTGTTATTATCCTCAGCAATCAGACAGGTGATCAGTTTCATCGCTTCACATCAAATTGATCTCCTGATTACTACACTGATTTTTCAGTAATAAAAATTTTCCAATAGTTTCAATCACATTTTGTTCAATCAAGTTTAGAATCGGTTTCTAATCAAGAGTAGTTGTATCACTTTATATCCAGCTATTCAATCGCTAATCAAAACTAGATTTTCTTTGAATCAACACACTAATTGCATATTGATTCAAAGAGGGGTAAATGTAATCACCTGAAAATGGCTTGATAAGCTCAAAAGCCCTAATCCACAATTAAGTCCTCCAGGTCCTAATCAAGCCTACCAATATCAAGCTAATCACAATTATATAATTAAACTAGATCAGTTTAAGTTTATAAGTCATCAAAAATCAATAATCCAAGATCACTCATCAAGAGACATCTATCAAAAGCCATTAATTCTTCAATTAACCTTGAATGAATTAAATCAAATCAAAAAATTAAATACATGGCTAAAGAAATCAATTAAAAGGAATTAATTAAATGAAATAATTAGTATTCCTTCAACATGTCTCAAGGATAAAAACCTCTAACCAATAGGAGGTAATCACTTGGATCAAGCAAGTTTCAATCTCAACCATCCCTCAATGGATGTATCTCAACCACTCAATTCAAATTTGAATTTGAATCTTTCCCTCCAAGAATTCTCTATAAAAGGAAGCCATTCTAAGCTTATTTGATATAGGATAATATAGTTAAAAGCATAGATATAATGTCAATTTGGTTTTAGCTATCTAGTTCATCATTTTTAGCATGCTAATCTTGTTCATTTGTATAATTTGATCAAAATTGTGCATAATTGAACATGTTCTTGAGCATTTTAGGCATTTTTACAATGAATCTTCCATTTCATGATCGTCATTCTATGATCTAAACATGCTTAATCTAAGAAAAATTCACAATTTAGAATAGAAGCTTCATGACTAGGAAGCAATAATTCAATTTCTCAAGGTTTTTTTATGTTTTTCATTGAATTGATCTTACTAACCTTGGATATAATGAGTTATTGAGTGTTTGTGTGCAGTATACTTGCAGGATACATAATAACACATCACACCTACCAAATAACTAAAGTATAAAAGGTAAGTGCACCAAGTTGGTGTGCAAAAAGGGGTGTATAAGTGGACACTTTTTTTTTCTGAAATTACGTAAACCTAAAATTCAAAGTAAAATTTGAGAGTCGTGCACTAAAAATTAAAAGATGTACAAATAAAAAGTATTTTAGTACTCTGAATCTAGTTTCTAAACTACTAAAGTTTTAAAAAAATGGATTAGGTTAAGAGGGTCAAATCTATTGCATACGAAAAATGGTTCCTAATTTTTCTAGAAAAACATAACATATTGTCTCGCGTGCGCATCAAAAAAGATATACTTAGATTTTTTATTTGGAGAAATCCTTTGGTATAATGATAGGTAAGAGTGAGAGCTATAAATTGTGTATTTTGTTTGTAATTTTTTATTGTGTATTGTTTATTCTATGATTTTATGAAGTGGGTGTATCCTGAAAATCTAGTGTCTGATTGTGCGTTGGACATAAGATGCATCAAAATAATCGAAAATGCAAACTATATTTTTTAAAAGTTTATAAAATCAAGTCTAGAACATTAATATATGATTTATTTTAAATTTGGTTAAGTAAATCAAAATTTATTAATAAAATGGTAGACATATTTCTCTGAGAACTATGGAGACACTAGTAAAGAAAATTAAAATTTACTATGCTAATTTTGTCCAAAAATTTAAAAAAGTATATCATTAGAAAGATCAGAATATGTATGAAATTATGGTGGAAATTTTATAGATACCCACTTGATGATGTGTAAAACTTATGAAGAGGAAGTTGACAAACCTGTTATAAAGAAAAAACACATAAAAATGGAGGGAATTTGAGGCAAATGAAGCTCACAAGACCCAACCTTGTTATCCAAGGCTATTAAATAGCCTTATTCTTAGCTTTACAATTTACCAAACCTAAGCCTAATTATTTTATTTTAATTTACAAAACCTAATCCTAATTATTTTCTTGGGTGGGTGGCCACTTTTTTGTACACCATCGTGGTGCACTTACCCTACACCACTCTGAAATCATTTGTTAGCATTTAGGCAGATATTGAAAATAAAAAATATTAAAATAATGCATAAATTCAGAGAAGAAAAAAATACAATAACATAAATATTTAACATGTTTCACCCAATATGGGCTACATCCACCAGAAAAATAGTCATCCACTTATTTTATTATCTACTCAAGAGAAAATTATAGTCTTATCTTTTCACATTACACCACCACATATTTATAGGTCATTTAGGTGGTTTAGCAATGTCAGCTAACTAATTAACCCTGAAAATATTGATGAGTTAACCTAGGGAAATAATTGATGTGTTAACCAAGCTTGACGAGTTAGCCTAGGGAAATGATTGAAGAGTTAACAAAAAATTCTTAACCAGTTAACCAAAAAAATGGGTCATTGGCCCGAACCCTATGAATTGTAAAGAGCGTACATTATAACATGATCAATCACTACATATCAACAATTTATTCATGAGCTAACTGGATGGATTCCAAATCATTTTTTCATCTTCATTTTAACTTCATGATTCATGTGCATGAATGACCTTTAATGTAGCTTTGTATCATATGATGGACCATTGGCATTGCAATACTCTTTTTACTCATGAATGAAAAGGCAATAGTAAACTTGTATCAAGGATACTTTGATATATGTGTGTGTGTGTGTGTGTGTGTGTGTGTGTGTGTGTGTGTGTCTAC